>JXWZ01004951.1:0-18096 GCA_000956215.1 Anopheles farauti No. 4 | reverse complement strand
TTGTCCATGGACATAGCGGTCTTAGCCATCATCATTACTAAACGAAAAAAGAATTTAAATAATTCTGGTTTTAGTTTAAAAAATAGTTTTATTATAAAAACAATGCACGTAAAAAAATTATTTATTTTTCTATTTCCGAATTCAACAACATGGAACAACATCCGAAGAGTACGAAAGTATTATAGAAATGTAGCTTATTGGTAAACATTTTCATTTATCTTTCCCGTTGAGTCAATGTTAGAAAATACAGCCTGCGACAGATAACTTCTACAATCGGCATGTCTGCATTTGTATTGGGAAGAGACTTTTTTTTTAATGTATGGGATAATTACTTTGCATAAAAGTTCAATTCATAGGACTGAATGTTTGCTTTAGCTGGATCGGGAACTAAATGCTTTATTTCGCACAATACACACATTTTGTCAAATAAAAACTAGAGAATACGTTGTTTAGATGAACTTATATAAACTGAATTCACCAATCACACTTCTAGTTTGTTTGCCACCTCATCTAACGCGCTCATGAAAGATTGTCGGTGCTGGTCCAAGAAGTATGTAATCTCCTGCACCTTCGCCCTGTTTCTCTTATTTTCCGAACTACAAATAAACATTGTATTAAGGAATGAAAAATATTGATCTTGTTCATGAAATGTAAATATACACACTTTTCAAGGTCGTCGCAAAGCTCTTTCACCCAGTTGCGACTCCGTGTAATAAGTTTATCTTCTCGGGCATCGATTTGTTGCATATGCTGATCCCGCATACCAGCAGCCATGTTGCTGATCACATCCTTATCATCGAGAGACTACGAGGTAAAAAAAAGTATATAGTCTTATACATTTTGAATTACATCGGTGATATGTGGATGTTTGTTCAAACCTCTTTCAGTGCATCCGGCAATTGGTCCGCTTGACCCGAGGCCGCTTTAAACGTAACGAACTGCTGAACGGTATCGACCAGAGCGTCACTGAAGTTGATCTCCGCTTCGCGCAGCAGCACGAACTGGCCCTGAGCCATCTCGATGAATTCGTTTGTCATTTCTTTTATTGTGTTTTTGAATGTTGAATTACCTTCCTGGAAATATTAGCACATAAACATAAAAGTTTCGTTCCGTTCTAACACCACACTGTACAGACCTCTGTTCGTTCGAACAGTTGCATTTCAATGCCCATCAGTGTATGCCAAGTATCTTCGAATAGTGAATTGAAACCGCTTTTACACAAGTTTAACTCATCCAGTAGCTTCTCCGTCTCAGCATTGTAAGTTTTGCTATTAAGATCCCTCCCTTTCAGTGAGCTAACGATTTCTTTTGCGAGCTTGAACAAATCGCTGTACGATGATAGGAAGTTGTTGATTATCCTAAAATTAAATCACTTGATTATCACAGTTGTTGAATGACGAAGCTACACGAATCTTACGTTTGTCCCAACAGTTGTGCCTTCTTCCTTTCATCGCAAATGCACCGATTGTACAACTCGATTTCCGCCTGACGTTTCTCTTGCTGCTCTAAGCCCATCTTGTAAATGTTCTGGGTAAACGAATAGGCTTCATTACGATAGCTGCAATGTTACCGTTACAAAACGCAATAAAACATGCTACATTTGCTGGATCTCCTTTCGATACTTACTCATTTTTGAGGTCCACGGCTTCGGATCCTATACTCAACAAGGCGGCTCCTTCGGGATCTCTTTCAAACAGAGAATCGAACAGTTGATGCGCGTTAAGATGCTCTACAAAACTTTTCGACAACCGAATCTCATCGTCTCGCTCCTTTGCTGCTTTGGCTCGTTCGATGATTTCGATTCGCTCGTGCTCCAGAATATCGGTCAATTCTCGTCTGAAGATATCCAACACCACATCATCATTATATTAACCCTTATCGTTAACTGAAGTTAAACAAATACATACTGAAACTTCTCCTTTCCAGCGTCTCGTTCAGCGGGTCTGACCAATATATATTCGTAGTACTTCAGCTGAGGTAACAGCGTCGCCAAATACAAACGCAAAGGCCTATCGACGTCCTGGGCAATGGGATTCTCGGCTAGATTAAGCGATCGTAATTCCTTTAAGAATCGCAGCCGTTCCAAACCTTCGAGCGTATTGATATTGTTCCGACCAGCGCTAAAAATGACCAAATGCTCCAGCTTATCGATGTTTTCGATGCGCGTGATACGATTTCCGTACAGGGACAGAATTCGCAGATTCTCCAGCTTATCCAGGTTCTCAATTTTGTCAATATAGTTGAAAGAAAGATTTAATTCTTTCAATTTCGGTAATCGTGAAAGGTTTTCGATTTTATCTATTTTGTTGAACGACAGCGAAAGCACTTCCAAATTCTTCATCACCCACAGATGGTCAATTTTTAAAATGTCTGAAAAACAGAAATGCACCATGTTATCGTTCGCTTGATTGTAGCGTCGCTTTGGCAGACTCATTCGCCTACTCTGGAACTCCAGTCGAATGACGGTAACTGTTTCCAGGTGCAGCTGGTTCAGTTGAGCCAGACGACCGGCTTCTCCTTTATGGCCTTGCTCCAAAATCGCCTTGGTCAACATTTCATTGCTGATTACACCTGGCTCCAATTCTTTGTTGAAGGTTGTATCGGTAGCTAACGTACTTTCACCCATGTTTAAAACGTGCAAAAATTTAATATTCTTTTTCCACTCTGGCAATGTATAAGCTAAGCGTTTTAGAGATACTTCTGAACTGGCTACAGCTGTTTACAAAACAAACTTACCGAAGCATACAATTACCATAGCAACTCATTGCTTGTGATATTTCTGAGTGCAGGAAGTTACCAACAGAATAAGTTTATTCTCAATTTAATTCTATTTTTTTATAAAATAGCAAAAAAACTAAAATGAAAATGGAACAGGTAACTAAAATGTTCATAATGTAATGTTGCAAATGAGGTGAATATAATTTTCGCATAAAAAAAACAATGACAGTACCGCAATATGCCAAAACAATGTGTTCAATAATTACCAAACATTTCGTCGATTTATAGAAGGAGCAATTAAAACAAAGTTTAACCCAAGTATTGTGTACATTTTATATTTATCTACTTTTCAAATAAAAAGCAACAGATCGCATTATAAATGCTAAGCGAATAGCTATGTTGTATTTGCGACATATTTCTTCATTACTCATTTTTGAGCCTTTTTCTTAAGACTCTCAAGATAAACTTCTAAACCCTTTTGCACATTCGGTTGGTTCACAGCGTACACGAACAAATCAATGTCCTGCGAGCGATTATCCTCTAGCTCAACTATGTCTTTACTGCGCAGAGCTTGTTTCGTCATGGCCCGTGCCAAGGGTGAAATCTTCCGGAAGCGATTCAAAAAGTTAGTCGCCTGTTCAAGTGCTTTCTCCTTGTTCTCAGCAACTTCATCAACAAGGCCAACCTTCAGAGCCTCATCGGTGGTGTACATTTTTCCTAGAGTCAAGGCCAGTTCGGATTCTCGCCGGGAAATGGTGTTCCGAAGTGATGCCTGGAACCAAGTCGGCGCAACGATGCCTAGTTGAGTTTCGTTCAACCCGATTGTATAATTGGGACACATCACACGGTACTCGCAGCAAAGAGACAGCAAACATCCCCCAGCCGGTGCATGACCCTGTAACGAAAAGATTAATATCGTCAATGATATCATTTATAGACAAAAGTTCTGCCTACTGTAATCATACATTGATCGCGGCGGCAGTGGGGAATGGTGAGCCGTAAAGCTTGAACCACACATCTTGAAGTGTTGACCAAAATTCCCTGAGGCGGTCTTGATTTGGCTTATACATTTCCATAATATCCAGCCCAGCGCTAAATACAGTATTCGATGACTGCAAAGGTGAATAAAAAAAATGAAAAACAAACCATCCAAAAAACAGCCATGTCAGTATCAGTTCTCACCGATGTCAGTATCATCCCACGGGACTTATTATTTTGCAGGTCATCCAATGCGTCCGATATAGCTGTTAACAATTCTAGGCTTAAGCTATTAACCGGTGGCCGATTAAGCGTAACGGTAGCATATCCCGTTTTATCATCCACCTCAGTAAGGACCAGCTTACTGTTACCGGTATCGCTGCTGAAAGTACGAGTACCTGGAGCGACCAAGCGCGACGCTCTTTGCAAAACTCGCAGCATTTTTTTATACTCTGCAACCAAATAAGAGGGTTTAAAGAATCTAATAGTTTCGTAGCGATGATCCGCATCTACCGTGCGAACATTGGACTTTGGACTCCGGTTCTTATCAATGAAAAAGAAACCACAATCAAGAAATCCAGGAATACTTACCTTTAAAGACGATTGCAATAAGCTAGCTGAAAAAATGGAGCAACGAAACTTCTATTTTTGGGCAAATTTGAACGAAGCAACTAATGTTACAATGTTAAACAAAAAATGTTGTGAACTTTAGCAGAGTTCCATACAAAACGTAAATATAAAATGAACACAACTCAAAGAAGAACACTTCACTGACAAGCATGAACATATCACGAGGGGTAGGTAGAAAAAAACATATAACAGTTTTACACGATATAACAGATTTCTTTGCTATGGTTCGAAATTGTTGGTCGTACTGCTCACAATGCGCGTTATCAATTCAAATAGTGATTCTATTTTGTATTCCTCTATTTTGTCTGTAAATTTGGAAAGGATCAGCGTGTGTTATTGCAATTCATATAATGCCCAAAAAGTTTGTTTCCAATGTTCATAGAATAAAAAACATTATTTAAAAATATTCCATTTTTAATTTGGTAAATCTTGCAAAGGTTTGGATTGATAATGACTTTTATGTTGCATGCATAGTGTATATTTCTCATACCAGTTACACATTTTGTATAAATGTGTTGCAAATGCTGTCAACTATCGGCAAATAGAATGAGATGACTGTCATAAAAAATACACAGTATTTAGAACGATTTACGGAGCCGAAAAACCATTACCGGAAGCCTATACCGTCGCATCTTAAAGCGGTATTGAATGTATTAGCAATTGTGATATGGTATGGAAATTCATCTTCACAAGAAGATGGTTGTAACAAATAGAAATAAATAGGAAAATTGAGAACAAACATTTATTGAAACTTCAAAGTTTAGTTAAACGATTAGCTGCCCATACGTTGGGTTACTATGTAAATTTCATACTAATGAACAATCAAACTCAAAGTTACCTCAAAAGAATACTACAAAACATGCACGAGATATCATGGTTCACTCATTTTTGAGCGTTTTTTTTTGAGTCCCTGAAGATAAATTTCAAATCCCTTTTGCACACTCGGCAGGTTCACCATGCGCACAAACCGATCTATGTCCTGCAAGCGATTATTCTTAAGTTCAACAATGTCTTTGCTCCGCAGAGCTTGTTTAGTCATGGCCCGTGCCAAGGGTGACATCTTGCGGAAGCGATTCAAAAAGTTAGTCGATTGCTCAAGTGCTTTCTCCTGGTTCTCAGCAACTTCATCAACAAGGCCGATCTTCATAGCCTCATCCGTGGTGTACATTTGTCCCAGAGTCAGAGCCAGTTCGGACTCCCGTCGGGAAATTGTGTAATGAAGCGATGCCTGTAACCAAAGGGGTGCCATAATGCCCACTTGAGTTTCATTTAACCCGATTGTATAGTTAGAGCACATAACACGGTACTCGCAGCAAAGGGCCAGCAAACATCCCCCAGCCGGTGCGTGACCCTGAAACAAATATATAGTTATAACTGACTTACAGGCTAAAGTCCAGCGACCGAATCCATACATTGATCGCGGCTGCAGTAGGGAATGATGAACCATACAGTTTGATCCATACTTCTTGGAGTGTAGAATAAAATTCCCTGAGTCGATCTTGGTTGGGTTTTAACAGTTCCTTTATGTCCAATCCAGCACTAAAGACGGTATTTAGTGACTAAAAGAGTAGAAAGGTAGTTATCAAATAAAAACCTTTAAAAAAAAATCAAGTATTAATTCTCACCGATGTCAGTACCATGCCGCGGGACTTATTATTTTGCACATCATCCAATGCGTCCGATATAGCTGTCAACAATTCTAGGCTTAAGCTATTAACCGGTGGCCGATTGATCGTTACGATGGCATATCCCGTTTTATCATTCCATCTCAGTGAGGACCAACTTGTTGCTGCCGGTATCACTGCTGAAAATTCGGGCAGCTGGAGAGTCCAAACGCAAAACTCGGCGCAACACACGCAGCATCTTCATCACAGCACGAGCAAATAAAAGAGATAAAATTTCAAGTACAGCTGAACAAGCCGCGCAACTACCGCGCTTACATCAGACTTCGGACCCATTTCTTATCAATGAAAAACAAAGCAAAATTCCCAAATGGCAAAATTCTATAGATGTTTACCAACATCAAGGAAGATACATAATGCTGTATGCAGTACTTCATAATACATTTATAATTAGAGCTGCAAAATGCCTAACAGGATGCAAATTAAAAATAGTTTCAACGACTAGCCGCACGAAGAACCAAAACAAACAAAATTCCCAGGGGGTAGGATAGTTACCTTTTGATATCCATGGTCGGCACCTATTGTATTCCGCAAAATCCTGTACAACTATACTTTTATCAATTTTTACCTATCAATTAAAAAAATAGAAATGAAAAATTCTCTATTTCATCAGTGAAATGTTCTACATAAAAATGAATTTAATTTAATTTTTGCAAATCAAAAGCAAAACCTCTTGATAAACGTCATCTCCTTGTCATTCGTGATGTCCGCATTGGTGAGTGTGTGACTTCCCAGCAATCGTCACTTATAAATAAAAAGTCGTGCGGTTTGCAAGTTATGAGCTATTATTCTCGTGGCTACAGCAGTTCCAGAATTAAAAGTAAAGAAAACCAACCATCATTATCCAGCAAAATGCCGTCGTTAAGTTTTAACATGCGGTGAGTTCCTATTCTAAGCATAAATCTTGTTTTGTGTAATATCATATGCTGGTGCTCAATGTGTGTCAGTGGTTTGAGGTAAAAAAACACTCATAGGGAATGCTTATACTAATTCTTTTAGCATGTTTATTTAGCGTAAACAAAGAAAAGTGCATAAAATTAGAGCCCTATTTATGATGTGCCGTTTTTGTATATATATTTTGTTGTATGCTCCGCTTAAAGTACAGTACAATCGGACAAAACATTTTCACTTTTCTTTGGATCGCCATTTTGTTTGCCTCGTTCGCACTGCTACTGCGTCTGTATGCGTTTGCGTATACATGTATGGCGTTAGTGTTGGTCGGTTACATCGCGAAAGTATCTTTGCTTTGTTTTTTTTGCCTTTGGTTACGAACAAGATTCTGCGTACTATGAACTGCAAGGAATTTGAGTGTAGCTAAGATGTTGTTGATAAATTTTGTGTTGTGTTTTTCCAGTTCACGACATGCATACATGACTCTTATTTGAAGGGAACTAATCGAGGGATTTTTGATAAGAGAATGATCTAATAGTGATCTGGTTGGCATAGGTCATACTACACTGTTCAATGTATAGAGAAGCTTGTTGGTGTTGGTATAAAATATGTACGTTGGTAAACTGCGAACATCATGGTGTGCCTGTTAGCTTTGTTCTGTTCCTGCGACAGAAATCGATTTCTACTATCTGGCTGCGATGGAGGGATCTACTTGAATGCGCATCTAGATGATTCGATGCGTTGCTATGGTGATTGTTACTTACTGTAATATTAATTTGAAAAGAAATCAGAACTGGCGATAGTGCTGGATGTCGTCGCCAATGGCGAAGATGAATGCGGAAGCTTAGATTCGCTGGAAAAACTAAACCTAAAACTAAACCGTCGACATTTTTCCACTTTTAGAAACTGCCATCACTGGTAGGGACGTTGCCGTCCATAGTTGACCTAGACCACCCTAAGTTCATCGATGATAGTGCATGACGCCATTTCGAATACCGTCTGCCATTTGTAAGCGCAGCGATTGGCGTTCTATTTTTAGAGCCCCATCGAGCACCGAGTAATGTGGGCATAATTTTTGGATCGGCGCTGGACGGTTTTGGGAATAATACGGCCCATAGTTTTTATCAACGTTTGTCAACAAACCAGCCACTGAATCGAAGAATCGATCAGACGAGAAAAAATAAAATATGAACCTGTAAGACGGCGCACACACATGATCGTAATCAATCAGATCGTGTGAAGGGAAGCAAACCAACTTCACTCACAATTTGTTCAATTGAACAAATCATTGACGGAGGCTGAGATTTTACTACCTCCATCTGGACTACCAATCAAAGATCGATGGAAATAACTGCTGATATCGGTTTATCTTGAAATTTTCGAGTGAAATGCTTTTGTTTCACGACGTATGGTGTCGTTATTGATGTTGACATTGATTGATTTTCTTTCCAGTCACTGCTGAAACATCAATGTGAGCTAGGGACGAGTTAACATTGCACCTATGATCTTCTTGGTTGATCGAACGAAATGTGTGCCAACATAGGTCATGCAGTAAGGCTGGTCGGATGCGTTTTTTGCCCATATGATGTCGAATTTTTATTGATTTGACAGAACACATCGGACGCATATTGATTTGACAAAACTCATTTCACGTGCGTTTTTGTCAAACCCCATACCAAAATTTGACACCATATGCGTAAAAATAGCATCCGACGGAGCAGAGACACCAGCCTAAATAATACTACATTTTTTCAGGCACAATTTATCGCTCTGGTTATAATAATTCATTTGTTGACTATACAGAATATCGGTTATGTTTTGTTGTGTTTTTTTTATTATGTGTTATGTTTTATTATATGTTATGTTTTATTATATATATAATAATACTTAATGTTAAACATTTCTAACCCCCATATGGTTGTTAAGCACATCCACAACTAGCGCTCATTCGATGCAATTGCGTGTAATGAATACGCCACTTCCTGTATTGTCTTGCTCTTATCTTATCTCTAAGTTTGTTGAGACGATTCTTCATTAATTTGTCGTTTTTAGTAGCTACGCCGTCGTCTGAGGCCGCAACATCTAACAGCCACTCACAAACACGCATACTAACACGTGCACGCTGCTCAATTGGGGGCGACTCGATGATAAGCGATGAATTATCTTGAGCGAATGGTATTTTTCCCTTTTGTCATCGTTCCAACTGCGTCACAGTAAAGGGGTTTTGGGGGTGTGTATGTCTGTGTTGTGTTTATTTTGTTGAGAGGGAGGAGGGGGTTGCCAAACGCTGGGTCGTCCCTACCGTCTGCGTCAAATGTGCCACCGTCACTACGTGCTGCGTTGGTTCACCTTGAGATCGGACCCCGGACATCTGTGTTTCTTCAGCGAACCCTTTTTGGCAACTTTGTTACCGATTGAATGTGTTAAATGCATATCCACGATGCATTATGTATGTATTGTAATGTAATATATAAATTTTGGTATACGTACAGCTTAGAATAAGTTACACAACATTTGCTCTTTTGCGAATCCGGTAGTTAGCAGGTAATTAAAAATTTATTTTCCTCCTTTTAACCGTGCCATTATTCCCGAGTACATATACCTCCATCTTTCATGCGATCGCGTGCACCCGCGTCACCATGTTAACTACACTTTGGACCTATTTTTGGCAGCAAAAAGAATTAGTATCACTCTTGAAATTTAGATTATCGCTGCAAAGAACTACGTCACATACGGCGGTAGCTGTTTAATTTTAAACGTACACTCACAAACACACATACGTCGCGGGTGTTGGAAACACGCGGAAAATGTAAGCCTATTTCATACTCCGCCTTCTCACGTGTGCGTGGCGTGCGTTGTTTGGATGACTATGGTAGCCATCACAAGAACAAATTCCTACATTTTCACCCTGCCGGGATGCCAACGCATTTTACATGTGTTGGATTCGGTAACGTGATGGAAAGCTGGAGTTTTTCTTACAATTATTATGTGTGAGCCATTTGCCCAATGTTTACTTAGCATTTGGCTCAAGTTCAAGGCGTTAATGTCTGTTGCATATCCACGTGTGTAGTAAGGTGTAAGGTAACGTCAAAGGGGTTTAAACCGAGTAAAACGTGCTTGAATGGCTTATTATTAGTAGTCAATACTATTTTTTCACTTCTTTTCAATCATATATCCTTTTGGTTTTGAAAGGAGGATATACAGATAGAAGATTTGTGTTTATTTTCAATTAAATTACACGCGTCAATCCTCTAATCAGGTACGACAAACCCGTGTTACTTCCTTCTGCGTGGTAGTATTTGTACCCTTCTAAATTTATCGCATCTAGCGCACTTCAAGCTGATCGGGGAGTCAAAACCATCCGTATTGGTTTGTTTTACCCTGCTGTGCACGATCACGGGCAAGTGTGGCGACCTCCGAGAAATTTTTACACTCACACTGATTTGTGTTTTTTTTTGGGGTTTACTTAGTGACTGGGGGTAATAAGCTGCTAGCACCCTTGTGGCGCGAGCGACAGAGGGTCGGTCATTTGTTGTTTATCCCTAGTGGAATGAACCCCCGCCACATCAACATCATTCAGATTGCTTGGCGCTTTTCAAGTGCGCAATTACCAAAGTAAGACACGAGAGACCGAGCAGTAGCGTCGAAGAGGAGGACGACGGCAAAGCGTTTGTAAAATCGTTGGCAAACCAAACGAAGCTGTTGGTGCCCTCGGTGTCGTCCGATGAATGGTGATTGAGATATAAATACTTGCGAATGACACATTTCTTTCGTTTCGTAGTTTTTCTATTTATTTTTTTTTCGTTGTTTTTGCGAGAAATTTTGCGCTTAATGTGTGTAATGCCGATGAACGGTAGAAAATATTGGGGAGGGATGTTTGGCAGCCGAGGGTGGGGATAATAATGTACCTTACAATCTACATAGAGCGTGTCGTTATGTTGGAAATTGCCTTCAAATTTATAGGCATGTCAGTGTTGCAACAGTTGCAGCGTTCTTCTCAGCGGTAAGGGAAACAAACATGGGTGAAATGATTCTTACAAAATGTAGACCTCGTCAATCATTTTTCGCTTTTTTTTACCGCTTTGTTAACTTTGTAGAAGAAAATATTCGACCGAAGCATTTTTGCTTTCTCAGAATCTGTCTGAAGAGCCGTCAATCGTTTACAGAAACAGCAATTGGGCTTTCATATAAAACTTAACTATCCTCGCGCCCAGGTCCTAGCACACCACACCGTCTCTGGGAGAGGAAGAGTGGCGCGGTGCCTGCCAATCTCCGTCACATCCATGCTCCGAGCTGAAAACCAAAACAATTGCAACACACATACACCACCGACCGCCCTGCTCTGAGTCGCGTGTTTTGTTTTACCAAAGCGTGTGTGTGGCTTTTTATTTTGCATCCGTAAAACCCTACAAACGTTGCTTTGCCGCGTTGTTACTCTCTGTCTCGCTTTCTTAACGAGTTTCTTGTACGAAGTGACACAATCAACCATAGTGTTCTTCGCGTAAACACACGATCGGGTAGGGCGAGATCAGCAAGCGCATCTTGCTGTCGATGCCGTCTTTTTGCAAAACCAGCTCACTCCGTACGGTCAATTTGTATATATGTGTGCCTTTGGTGGAAAGGAGGGGGGGGGGAAGATGGGAAATTGCGGGTTTGACGAATGTATTTTGCCACCTTCCCCGGCTTGCGAGCGCGAAAAGACAATCAGTCGGCATTTGTCCGAGAAAATGTGCGCTATTATGGTCGATGAGATCGCGTGAAGTGACTTTTAAAGATTCCCCTGAGAGCAAACCAAGCCGAGACCGTGGGATAGAACTTTTAAAACATTATATTAAAATTTCATCGCGGATAAAGATAATTGTTCAAGAGTCTGTGTAGCAAGTGCAGAATACGATACCGTATTACAGTGAATAGAAACCGTGTCAGAAACCGAACGTCAAACACAAAACTGCTTCTATTTGTGCAACGATTTGCTGAATTCACAATAAATAATCGTACGATCGCGTCAAACATGAAAGTGCCCACTTGTGCGTTTGCTGCAAGCGCTGCTGCTGGTGCTGCCACCCCCACAGTCGCTTCGGAATTGACAGAATCGGTCGGCATAACGCAGAGAACCTTGGCAATGTAAGCGATTTTCTGCAGTTGTATTTAACACGCAAAGCCGCCGGCCGGCGGCAGCGAGAAAACAGGCTTGGAAGCGTTTGACGTGTAAACAAATATACCACCGCTTGAATCGGGTTTTGCTAATAAACGCAAACCGGAGGAAAGCGAGTGCAGCGAAGCCGGCGCGGCGTAATAGTTTCCGATTAAACGTTCTGGTTATGTAAAGAAATGCTATCAAGCTTGATTGAGTAACAGGCTACTCGTATGTTTTAATCGTGCACGTAAGATTTGTTGCTCAATCTGGATGGGTTTTTCTACTGCTGGAATGGAAACGAGCTGTACGGACTGGAAGTACATAATTGAGGAAGGTGGATCAAACTGCAAGATTGATACTGACATTTTTCATTAGCTTCTACTGATATTTTTCTAGATTTCTAAGTTGCTTTCCTACAGTAATATGTATAATATTTGTCCAAACAAAGTCATTTGTCTTAAATTTCAAAGTTCCGGCAAATACTAAATGCGCTATTTCGTGCAAATAGTGCAAAGAAATGCGCCTGAAACCATTATGCGCTACTGTTTTTTTTGTTGAATTATTTAGATAGTGCTGTACTTTATATAACTTTGTATGTTTATTTCATTTTCGTTGCAGTGAGCCAAGTCTTAGTAGTAGTAATCGTATGAGTAAACGTACGATTTCCTCTTCCTCCTCGTCCTCGGCGGCCTCCGACTCTTACTGTGTTTCGTTGGCTGTAGGACCGCTGTGGTGGTCCTGATGTCCCAACAATCAGGACCGATCACGATAGGGCCTCTCCCTTGAAGGGTAAGTGATGCCGTGGGCAATGTCGTGTATAGTTATCTTTAATCCCGTCTAACACCTGTCCCGTCCTGTCTCTCTTCTCGCGTTTATGTGTCATTGCAGAATACAATCGCAAGGATTCTTTCGATTCGACAACGACCACCGCTTCGTCTGAGTATTATGATCTGGATTTACCCGAATCGACCGTCGACTACTTGAACCAACAGGAGGCAGCTGTAATTCAAGAGGTGCTTAGCCAATCGGTCCCGACCGCCATCACGCTGAAGCTCTTCGTAACACCGCAAAAATGCAGCAGCTGGGAGACGGTTTTCAACCCGAACGAGAACATCCTGTACGTGTCGCTACCGTCAGCCATGTCGCACGAGGCGTCCAAGCACTCCTTCATATCGCTGCTTGAGTTCGCCGAAGAGAAGCTGGAGTGCGACGCTGTGGTGTTGTGCATCCGCAAGGATCGCCTCGATCGTCCCAACCTGGTACGGACGTTCTCGTTCGTCGGCTTTCAGCCGCTGAACCCGAAGTCGCCGTTTGCGCCGCCGCACATCGATGAGCAGCAGCATAATGAGTATCTATTCATGATTTACAACATTGAAGAGTAGAATCGAATTCGGAAATCCATGTCAACTGTTGATCCAATAACCATCCCGCCATCTAGGATCACAAATATGAAATTACATCAGAGGAAAAGACGAACGCGCGTGGGTACTATCGTATCAAAATGAAATTTGTGTCCTTAGACCGGTCGTAAATAATACGATTCTCCAGTGTAGCAGCAGCATGACACGGCCGGTCTGGATGTGAGCAGCCCCAACAACTCGCTTGCTCTTAAACGATAAGGACGAAACTGACACATTGAGCTTCGATTGGTGGCAGAGATCGTCGCATGCCAAATCGATGGCGTCGGTATTCGTCCGTTTTGATACGGTAGTATTAGAGCACACAGATCAGATAAATGCAACAGAGTAATTGAAAAAAGAAGATGCATGCACGTGATAAGCATGAAGTCCATCGATCATCATTATGCCATCACCATCCGTAAGCAACACATCGCTATGCTTGCTGGAATGGTTTCTTCAGTGAATTGTCTCCATCTTTGTACTACCCATTCTTAACACAGAGCTGCGAAGGAGCCATTCGTATGTGTAAACTCTAAGAAGAATACATTTCCCTTTTCGAAGATTACAATACCAGCTAGGTTCTTCACGCAACAAACGTTACAACATGTTGTTGCGGAATGTTGAAGATATTTTAAGTGCGTACATGAGTACACTACTAATGCTATAATGGGAAGGAAAATTAAAGAATGAAAACAAAAATGAAAAAAACCATCATCATTCAGAATCGGTATCACGATCTAGCCAGTCGAAATACTTGCGATTAGTAATTGTTTAAGAGATATGCTACTATCATCAGGTAATCAGAAAAAATATGAAAAAAGTGAAAAAAAAAACAAAAAAAACGTAAAAAATCACAAAAAAATATTATTTTTACGGACACTTTTTAAACAATATAGTTTTCAACCCGCGAGGAAAACAAAAACACACTAAAGGACAAAACTAGGACAGCAGAAAACAATGGTTACGGTTCAACAAAAACCCATTCGTTCGTTCGAAACCAGCAATAACACATAATACCGCAGACTATCAAATTAAATCGTCAGAAACGAGAAGGACAAAACCAAAACTACGAACAAGATGTGCAGTCAACTTAATTGCTTGATATACACACGATACTTCGAAGGAAGCAATTTTCATCATCACCAAAAGGGTAGGATGCACAAGCAAGAGAGCACAGAAACGGAGAACGAAGCGACGAGAGATAGAAGACTTCTGTTCGGTGCGGAGCGATTTGCTAGTGCCAATGAAAGCGAATGAAGAACGATTAACAACAAAGCAAGAACAACATATTCGCATAGATGTGGATTATGAAATTTGTTGAAGTTAGGTTATGCAGGGTATGCAGAACGTTCTCGTGTCGAATCGAGATTTGTTTCTTTTGTCATTATGTTGCGTGTAGCTTTGCTTTTTGTACCTTACTTTTGTTTCTGACACACTGGACAATTCAGTACTTACGCAACAACCAAACCATGGTTTCCGATGCAAACAAACACACAGACTTGTAATATTAAATTTCTGGCACGCCTTTTCCACCACATTTATTAGAAGTAAGCACTGAATATGTTACACCGTATAAAGCAAGCATAGTTGGTAATTTTTCTTATTATTTTGTATTCTGGATTTGGATAAGATTCCACCACCGATGATGGTATTGTAATGCTTTAATTTGTAGCTGAATTTTAGCGCGTGTTTACTGCATCGAAACCTTTCTAAAGCTTGTGTATGCTCGCAACAGCTCCGAGTTTGAAAGGGGTTTTTGATACAAGCAGACACTGTGCTGCGTAAACAAAGGATGATGTTTCAATGAACACACGACACGAAAATGGGAATGTATCTCACAAGAGCATGTCAAGGGGAAAAAAGCATGAATCAAAATATGGCGCATTTGCTTGTTTTCGAGGCAACAAAGAGACCGGAACATAATTTAGCAGGAATGAAGAGAGAGAGAGTGAGAGAAAGAGAAATATTCAACAGATTAGGACTATTCTCGTTTATCTTTTTCCCAACTTTATACGTTGTTAATGGGTGTCGCAGAAGAAGAAGGAATAATTGGACAACCCAATATAAATATATATATATATTATTCTACCTATTTTTATCTATCAGAACAAAAGGTAAACATAGAGCTTTTTTGAAATACACCTTCAACAAATTAACACGATTGATTATCTGTTTTTTTTTTTTTTCTAATTTTGGAACATCTTTTCGAGGCATTGTGCTTGATAACATTCAGATGAAATAAAACTGTGAAGTGATTATAATTGAGCGTGATAACCAATCATTTTCATCGGAAGGAAATAGTTACTGCTTTCATTTTGGAATGTTTATTTTTTGCATTTGTTAGACACATTAAAAAAACTAATATTGGCATTTTTTCTCTAAAAGAACAGAATTTGTTACTGTGTATTTGCTAATAGAAAAATCTGCAACAAACGTAGTTTTCTCCTACTAACTAACCAAACTGTAATTTGTTATTATTTCCATTTGCGAAAAACATCCGAATGTTCTTTTCTTTCGTAGCGTTTCTAACGGGATATACGATTTTCATTGTTTTGTAAAACATATATGTATCTTCAAACCGATTAATTTCCCATTGGGTTTACCTCCGACTGTACATGAGTGGCTTAGCTTACTAGCTGGATAAGCTTACTTAAAATAAACTTCGTTCTGAAGATTCTGAAACTGTTTTTATTTGGCTTAAATACAAATTCGTTAACAACCTTTTATTTACCCCTGGCGCATCCAAAACGGTTCACTTTTGCCATCATAAACGGTTCCAACCTCAGCAATGTCGGTGTTATTCTGTATTTGTGGGATTACAGATTTAAACATTAGTTTCCATCGATATGTACCAGTTCACGGTTTGAGTGTGTCGAGCTATTTGTTGTCTTACATTTGTTTTCAATTTTCATACACTTTTTTTGTAAAGCAAATATCGTTAATCGGCCAAAGACTCGATTAATGAAGCTCCCAATTCTGGTGCCACTGGTTGGTTGATACTGTCTTGGCTTGACAGTTCCGGTTGGTTTTTTTTTCTAGTGGCCAGTTGCTTCAAATACGTTTTTTTACCAAGAGGTAAAGCTACACCGAGCCCCAAACGACTCATTGAATTTCGTATACCATAAATAGCCGCCAGAGTCACTAAACCGATAACAATTGAATAGTTCTTTCACTTCACATGAGCCACACTCTGCTAAACGATATCTATTTCAACATTATTTTACTGCTATTGTACATCTTTCTCTGCCTTGACAAAATCGAACGATAGCAGAATTGCAACGATATGACCGAAATCCAATGCCGAATCAAGCTGTTACTTCAATCATCCCGTTGCTATATTTTATTCCAAAGGTGTCGAACTTCGCTCCGCGCTCGAATGAAATTGTTTTTTACTACAGAAATTACTTTGTTTTAGTAATCGTAAAAAAGATAGACGCTTAGCTCTGCTCTGCTCATGCTCATTTGTGTACAAAGTAATTAGCCATTCATTGCTTTCATTGCCTTTCCAAAGCGGTCGCAATTCTACTTGAATTGATGCTGCGTATGGATCGTGGGATTCTTTGTTAGGCATGGTATGGTCTGATTCAACAGCGCGGTAGGATACATGGTTTAATGTTGTTTAAAACAATAGCGGTTAACTTGACAAAACATCTAGGAGAACAAAATGTTGCAACAAAATATTCCTTCAGATTCAGATGCTTTTATTGTTTGTGTTTGTAGTTGATAATGTTTTAATTATTTTGTGTGAAAGTAATCTGATGCGGCATGAAATGCTTCAATGTTGAAGAAAAGTCGCTTTTGTGAGAAGTGTTAATATTGAAGAAATGTTGAAAGATTCTAGCGGTATCGGTTTCTAGGTCTGATAAGTAAGTAAGTAATGGTAGCCAAAATTGTTACGCCATCAATTCGAACGTATTGATTCTCAAGTGTGCATTTCGACGATGCTAACTTTGATGATGAGGAAGTTTACTTGTTTTTTGGCCCCATCAATCGATACACTTTGGTCATGAATGGGGCGTAATAAAATATGTGTCAAAGATCAACATCGATTACCATTAGCTGACTTTATTGACGATCAAAGCTATTTGCAAAAGCGTAATCGTACGATAAGGCAGTATATTCGGTCACTGCAAAAGGTACGGACACATCGGTAATCTTTTAACGATTACATACTCGCACACCTTTCCTTATCAACACACGATTCTAATGAAGCTTAGAATGCGTTTTTTGCGTTGCGTTTTTTTCCAATAAATGGCACAAACTAATGACTAAAACAGGGAGCAATTGTATGTGCCTGTTGATCGATCCATTTAAAGTGCAACAATTGTAAACAAATACTCGTTTTGAGTACCAACAAAATTAATCAAAATTTAATCATTTAACGAATTAATGAAACACGGGGCGTTTAATTGTCAACAGTCCAAAGCGCCGACATATCTCTTAGTTACACTAGGCGTCCAGGATAAGGATCAACATCAGTAAAATTATCAACTGTAGAGTAAGAAATAACATCCGCTTCTCAAGAGCGTCGTGTCTCACGGAAACTGTTGATCGTGTGACAGAACAACTTTTGGACCAGTGGTAAATTGGGAATTTAGGGGGAGGAAGCGTGTCTACCACAGGCTTCATAGACTCCTAAAATCCAAAAGACTCCAAACTC
>JXWZ01004949.1:0-15118 GCA_000956215.1 Anopheles farauti No. 4 | reverse complement strand
GCTGCATAGAAACACACTGTAATGACAATTGAACATCATATTCGTCATGCGTTGCTGCCGCTGCTGTGATTTATTGCTCTACAATCGGACACATTAATTAGGCGGTGTACATTTCCGCACACAGACCGCCTCCGCCATTGCACAATGGCAAGCGAAATGAAACAACGACCGCAATCAAAGCCAACCGGGGAGGTGGTGGCTGTAGAACAAACCATCAACACCGGACCCCCGTGGCAGTCACACAACAATGGCTGCGAATTGTCATCCAATGTTATTTTTTTTTTCGCTTTGCAAACACGTGCGTTCTCGATCGTACATTACATCATTTTACGTCGTTTTGCGGCAGATCCGACATCCGTGTGTTGCTTTGGTTTTTGTTAGCAGTACACGAACGGTGGAAAAGTTTGTTCATATGCATGTTCATGTTGGTGTCAACAATGGTTTTTACTTTGCGATTTACTATTTAAAAGGTATTGTTTTCTAAAGATTATTAATTACACATAAATTGGATAAGATTTTCAAAACTCTTTCTCAAGTAATTAAATCGAGCCAGAAAATGATTTGAAACACAATGGATTGTATTTTTAGTACAGGGTTCACGTTTTAGTACATGATCTTTAGTACAGTGGATAGTTTTATTTTCATGTACACATCTTTATCTTTATTCGTTAAAATTAAAAAAATGTGTGTTATGAGTAATTTTGTAATCTATTTATCGTTAAACTTTCTCTCAATCTTACTTACATAAAATTATATAAATTTAACGTTCAGACAGTTGTACTGGAGAAGATTGGAAGTCATGAGTTCTAATTCCGATTTGTTCTTCCCTGTAGGTACCGGTCTGGCGAGTGTGGTCGTTTCATTCCTGATGTCCACGTACTACAGTGTGATCATTGCGTATGCAATCTACTACTTCTTCACCTCCTTCCGGCCGGAGTTGCCGTGGACGGACTGTTCCCACCGCTGGAACACGCCCGACTGTTGGATACCGGAGCGCATGAAGCACAATCTAACGCGTCCGGACATGTCACGCACGCCGACGGAAGAGTTCTTCGAGTAAGTATTGGCGGGCTTCGATACAGGCTGGCCTAATTGCAACCGTTTTTTATACCTTCGCCAGGAACAAAGTGTTACAAATAAGCCACGGCATTGAGTTTCCGGGCGCGATGCGATGGGAGCTGGTGGCGTGTTTGGTCTGCGCCTGGATACTGGTGTACTTTGCGATCTGGAAATCGATCAAGTCGTCGGCGAAGGTGCGCTATCTGACCGCGACGCTGCCGTTCGTGCTGATCGTCGTCTTTCTCGGTCGCTCGCTAACGCTTGAGGGTGCGGACAAGGGTCTACATTACTTCTTCCGTCCAAACTGGGAAGAACTAGGGAGGGCAAATGTATGTACGAGACGATGGACGATAATGTGGACGATTATAGTGATCATTTCTTTCTTTACCGCAACCCAGGTGTGGATCAATGCAGCAGCTCAGAACTTCAATTCGATCGGTATCGCCTTCGGTTCGATGATATCGTTCGCTAGCTACAATAAGTACAACAACAATATTCTGCACGACACGCTGGCAGTGTCGTTCGTCAACGCCGTCACCAGCCTGCTGGTTGGAATCTTCGCCTTCGCCACGATTGGCAACATTGCGCTCGAGCAGAGCACCACCGTGGAGGACGTGATCAGCGGTGGTCCGGGGTTGATATTCGTCGTGTATCCGCAGGCGCTGGCGAAGATGCCCGCCGCTCAGTTGTGGGCCGTGCTGTTCTTCTTCATGCTGCTGTGTTTGGGTTTAAACAGTCAGGTAAGACGTTGGGTTCGCGTAGAGAGTGCATTTTCTGTAATTGTTGACACATCCTTGACTCTCATCTCTAGTTCGCAATCGTAGAAGTCGTGGTCACCTCCATCCAGGACGCGTTCCCGAGGTGGATCAAACGGAAGCTGGTCTACCATGAGCTGCTGGTGCTGATCGTGTGCGTCGTATCGTTCTTCGCCGGTTTGCCCAATCTCATACAGGGTGGGATATACTTCTTCCAGCTGATCGATCACTACGCCGCTTCGGTTTCGATCATGTTTCTGGCGTTCTTCGAAACCATAGCCATCGCATGGTTCTATGGAATTAATCGGCTGTCGAAGAACGTGAAACAAATGACGGGAAGATATCCGTCGTTCTATTTGCGTTTTTGTCTGCTAGTCGCGGTCCCGTTGTTGTTGATCGTAAGTTTGAAGAAGACGAGCTTGCATAGATGTTATACTTAAATTATACGGTTCTTTGCAGTCGCTATGGATCTTCAGTTTGATTAACTATGAAGCTCCGACGTATCACAATGGGAAGTATCACTATCCCGGCTGGGCACATGGGCTTGGCTGGACGATTGCCTCCGCTTCATTGGTTTGCATTCCATCGTACGCCGTGTATCAGATTGTCCGCGCCGAGGGCGATACATTTGGCCAGGTATGGAATAGTTTTTCTTTTTAAAGATGTATTATAACACATTTATCTCTCCTGTGTGCAGAAACTATTAAACACATTGAAGCCAAACATTTATGAGTGTAAGATATGCGGCGAACATCACTGCGATCATGACTTCCCCGACGAAGAGCTGGGCCCGGAGATGGCAATCGTCGAGTCGACTTCCGGTGCTCCGCTCATCCTGCAGCCTCCTCCCCCAGGACATTACTCGCAACAGCAGCAACAACAATACCAGCAAGAAGATCCGATGCTTCGAGCTACGAACGCTGCTTCCACCAGCAATGGTCTACAGAACCAAAACTCCAACGGTGAGACACGATGATTAGCCGCTTATGAATCATGTGCATCTTCTAGATAGAATCGACACACTAGATAACGTTTAGTTAGCGTTACCGAACAACCGACCCAACGCGTGCGCATAAAAGACAACTCAATAATTTTAGCGAAACACAAATAAAAATCACCACCTAGTTACCATGTACGATCGTGATAGAGAATCGGACGTCGAAAATGGATGGCACGATAGGCGCATAAAAACCATAATAAACACTAAAAACCATTTTGCGGACGATGATATCGGGCTGCCGTGTTCATGTTCTTGGCAGCGGAGCGTTTAAATTTCTGGCGTTAGTTTCATTCAAATGTTTCTTCTTAGATCATATACAGAAATGCCTTAAGCTCCAAGAGCTTGTTATCTTTCACACTCATCGTCAAGGTTGTGTAGCTTTCTAAAATGTTCGTTTGAAACAAACCAAGTTAGTCGCAGTAGTGGAATAGGATGGAGTGGACGAGATGTACGATATTTGTAAATCCCTCTGCTAGGTTCGTTTTTAAAAGTAATAAATTCTGAATGTACTAAAACACGTCGTTCCGTTGTGCATGTTTGTTTCGAACAATGTTTAAAAACGGCTCCGAGACTTCAACGTGAGCTACATGAGATGTAAGGAGGTGGAATGTTTGCATCTATATAAAAATTTATTAATTTTTTCAAAATTTTTTTATATTGCTGATGAAAACAATATCAGCTTTTTAAAGATATGCTTGATTATGTGCAGTATAAAACAGAAAATAGTCGCTAAAATGTATGAAACCGTTTTTTAAAGCTTGTAAACAATTTTTTAGCGCCACCTTGTGGATTTTCGACCAACTATTCGCACTGTGTTCGTTGGGTAGGCTGCACACTCGAGCTCTTCAACTTCAATTTTAATTGGTTTCTTTCTTTATTTGTTTTATTCGAAGAGTTTCAGCAGCAACTTCATTTGTGTTTAAAATAGACTAAAATATGGAAAAGATGTACTTAAAAAATATCAGTTATGACTAATTTAAGCAACGCAAATGGTATTGGTAGTGAGTTTGAGCAAACGAAATTAAGCGTCTGACAGCGCGTTTCTTCTTGACACAACGTTCTTCTTGTTTGTTTGCTTTTTTCATTGTTTACATTTTTCTGTTTACATTCTGTACATCCTTTTCGAGTGAAGCAGACCGCAAGTCCGTCGTTTTTGGCGATATTTGGTGTGCTAATTTGATCAGATTGAAGTAACCTATCGTTTTAAGAGCAAAAAATAAATATCCTGGCGGACGGTTTTGGGTAAAAATATAAATCCGTCGGTGGAAAACCCGCCTACACTGACGCGATGGCGGCAGGATGCAGCAAAACGTTTACCTCGAAGTACGAAGAAGAGCTGTATTACGACGTGGAGTACGAGGAGTTTTGCAAAACGTTCGAATTTTCGGTAAGATCTACACTGCCTCACTACAGTGTGACTCGTGTGGTTTTGGCTCAGCTGAAACCCTTTGTTTGCTAGCATTCAGTTTGCGTAATCGATTGTTTCTTCGTCTGTTTGTGGGGTGGCATGTTTTCGTTGGCGCAGAACTCATCGACCTGTTGGATTTGCAACGGGTACTACGGACCGAGCTACGAGGAGCCACTGTGTGGCACGTGCCATTCGTTTATTTTTCCCAACCACCCGCAGGACGAGGCGGAAGGGTTGGTGACGGAGGTGTCGGATGATGAGGACTCCGGTAACGATGAACCGCCGGAAAACGGGTCGGAAGCGAAGGACCGATCCGATGGTGATCCGGACGATTACGATCACCTGGATAGACCTCGCCCAGCGGCACCACGGAACGTGAATCAGTATCTGGAAATGCTTTCTCAACCGCGTGAAACAGACGAATCGCAGCGGCAGATCTGTGCGTTGCCCGTGGAGGTGCTGTTGTCGATATTTTCCTACCTGGACGATCTTTCGCTGTGGAACGCGAGCGAAGTGTGCAAACAGTGGAAGCGAATACTGGAGGTACACATTCCGCAGCAAATGTGGAAAAAGTACACGAAGGAACGGTGGCCACTATTTCAGCAGATATCGACCATTCCTAACTGGCTGCACGTAAGTTACGCTGGGGAAAGGACACGCAACAATGCCTATAAAATCTCGCTCATTACAGATGTACGGTGCGCTAATGAATTCGTGCTTCTGTCGCACGTGTCTGGTACAGATGGCACACAAGGCGCCGATGCGTGGCCGCGTCAATCACATCCGAGCCAATCGGCTTCGGAACGACATCCGATCGCTGGATCTCGACGCGACGGAAGGGATCGATGCGGTTGCGCTCGATAACCAGCTGTTCCACTGGCAGGCGTCGATCCTGGGCCCGGCTGGGAGTCCTTACGAGGGTGGTAAATTCTTTCTCTACATCGTCATACCCTGCTCGTACCCGATGTTGCCCCCTCAGGTGCGGTTCCTCACAAAAATCGTCCACCCGAACGTGTCGAGGCACGGTGACGTGGGTATTGACATCATTCAGCACAATTGGTCGCTGGCACTGACCATCTCCAAGTTGCTGCTGTCCGTGCAGAGCCTACTGACGGATCCGTTCACACAGGTAGGTTGCTTAGATTGGTGTTGAACGTGAGCGAAATATGAAACAAGCGCACATTTTACTACTCATCACAGATTTGCATGGAACCAGAGTTGGGCCGAATGTACGAGAACGACAGGCCAAAGTTCGAAGCACTTGCTCGACGCTGGACGTGGAAGTATGCCATGTACGAAGTGTTACCACCGGTGGATGGTCTTACATAGACGCGAAATAGGCGGAATTGATTGGTAGTTTGTACATTTGTATACTCCTCCCTAACGATTACGATAATTATTTTATAGAACTTATGACCGCGTGCTCTAGTATAATCTCAGTTCGATTATGCTTTAGATGTGATTAGTTGAAAACCATATTCAAGAACTATAATAGAACAGCAACATGTGCATGAAGAGTTTCTCGAGCATAGAATTCGGTTGCAAAAAGGTCTACAAAAAAGCCATTTCAATCACATCCATCGATCAGGTATTCGTGCCGTATCCATGACAACAGCATATTTCATACGGTGGCCAAGATGTTCCGCGTAAAAGATACCAGTGACGGCTGAATTGAGAAGACCACAGGCGGAAAAACAGATTGAATTGAAATAGGTTGGAATGGTTTACCATATTATTTGCGGGAGGGTGTTTCAGCCCTGCTAGTAGACATTTCAAACAGATGGACTTGTACGAAATGGCAAAATGCACAAACACAAGCAACTATTTATAATGGTAATAGATTGGTAGTCATAGGCAAGAAACGAAAGACTCTTGAGTGTCTAAAAACACTGTAAAAATATTCACTCGCAGAACTTACGTTCCTGATTTGACTGAGTAACGTCTGTTCGTCGTAGAATCCGGACACCATATTTGATTCATACTTATCAGACAGCGTATTTAGTGGAAAAATTCGGTCACTTTTACTAACATCTTTGTTAGAAAACATCACTTATGTATTTTTAATTTGACGCGATAGGGGATTTTCCTAAAAATGGGAAAGTTATTGGATGGAGCCGGAAAGCAACATAGATTCAGTAGAATCTATACAATGAGCCTAGTTACAGAAAAAAGACTTAGTTTGACCAAATTTCACATTTTCTTCTTCAACACATCTTGTTTTTTGTCAGGATTCTAGTCGATCAGGCATAAGCGAGCGATAAAATTAAGTTGTTGTGGACTTACCAAAGCCGATTGTTCTAATAATTCGGAGGTAAAGAATACTTCAGCTCCTGAAAAAATAACGTAGCAATTACAATTTCGGTGTGTTAATATTCTCAAACAAACCCGTCGTAGATGAGACACCTCCTCCTTCTGGAACGATCCCAAGCGTGTTTTGGTAATAAAGAAACATGAGGCAACGATCAACACATCACACCACCTTCCGTAATTTTCTGCGTTTTGATACATCGATGATTTGTTTGTTTGTTTATTAGTTACATATAGTTTTTTGTTACTTTTCGACAATATCTAACATTGCGCATTAGCTACCTGCATTGTCAATATTTGGTAAGTGTCGAAAACGATACGATTTCTTCACCCAATAGCTCATCTTCTCCTTCTCCATCTCTCTCTCTCTCTTTATCTATCCACGTGAAGGAGGACAAATTGCGGGGGAATGTCAGGCGAACCTTGCGCGTTCCTCAGGTTCGGATCAGCAGGATGATTACACATTTGCTTTGATAAAAGGGCGGGAAGTTTGTGAAGAAAGTGTAGGAGGAGATATAAAAAGAGCACGGAAAAGGAAATATTTTCCGTGGTGAAAAGTTTAGACGATCGTTTCGGCCGACCCGAACACGGTAAAGATAAGCCATCCGACGGTGTTGATGGCCGCCGCGGTGCTAAACACGGCCGACCACGATTGCGTTAGTTCGAGTATGTGACCGGCGAGGTACACGCCGAGAAAGCCGGGTATTGCACCGACCGTGTTCATTAGGCCGAAGACGCTTCCCGAGTGGCTCGGAGCGAGATCCTGAGGATTCACCGTGACCGCATTGTTGTGTAGCCCGGAAAGACCTGCAACAAAGTGTGTGTGTGTACGTGTGTAAAAAAGCTTTTTTTTCACGGTAAAAAACCCATTCCCTTTCACTTACCTATAATAATTGACATGCAGGTGAGCGCCATATTAAAATCCTGCGTTCGGCACATAACAAACAGGGCGCAGTTTTGCCCAAGGAAGCATATGCTTTGGACTAGCTTGCGGATGCGCGTCAGTGTCCACTGCTTCGCCAGCAGATGCTCTGTGAGTAACTTTCCCGCGAACGTGACCGGTGGTAGCGCCAGCCAAGGGATCATGTTAACGACCCAACCCTGCCGGAGGACCGAAAACCGCACATTACAAACACCATGGTAACGTTGTTGAAACGCCCCATCAGCTTACCTTGGCGTGTGGAAAGTTCTCGTGAAAGTACGTCGGTAACCATGACAGCAGCACGAAGAAGCAATTCATCTCACAAGCGTGCGCCAACACACAGGCCCAGAAGGAACTGCGCTCGAACAGTCGCAACCACGGCACCGTTTCCGGAGTGCCGAGCTTCGTATACATCCGGCTCGGCATCGAAATGTTGATGATCCTGCTTCGATCGGATGCCATCGTGTAGTAGCGCAGGAACAGTGTCCACGATAGGCCCAGAAATCCGATCACCCGGAACGCGGTCGGCCAACCGAAGTAGTCCAACAGGAACGATCCGACGATCCCCGTCAGTAGCGTCCCGAGCGCGGACCCGGACGTGAGTATGCTGAAAAAGCTGGCCCGCTCGCACGAGCTCAGATTTTGACTAGTGATGCTGATCATGCTGGGAAAGTGAACTCCCTGGCAGGCACCATTGATTATTCTAACCGTCACAATGAACGGGATCGAGTAGGACGCAAACAGCGTTGACGACGTGATGATATTCGGCATCCAGAACGTAATGAGCGACCAACCGATCGCCGCCAGCAGGATCACCTTCTGGCCGCCGAACTTATCGCTCAGATAGCCACCGAGCACCTGCGTGAGCGTGTAGCCCCAGAAGAACGAGCTGAGCACGGTCCCGGAGTCGGTTTTGCTCCACTTGCGCTCCGCCGCCACGGCTGGCACGAGCAACGGCATGGTGGTGCGGGTCGAGTACAGCATGCATGTGCCCGTCAGCAGTGTGAGAAACCAGGTGCGCTTTTCGTTTCGGCTCCACACGCTCTGCCCATCGTTCAGATCGCGCATGAACGAATATTTTAGCTTTTCCTCCATCATTTAATCCGCGTTTTTTCCACCCCGGGAGGGACGGGAGGTCGGTTCCCTCACCGGGCGCTGACGTGGTGGTCCGCTGACTTCGGACGTGTGTTGGCTGCAGCGCACTATCAACGCACCGCAGGCACCGAACGCAGCAGTACACACACGTCTCTCGTTAGAGGGGGACAAAGTCTATTTACGTTGCAATCGACACAGCTGCGGCATGTTGGCGGGTGTAATGGTGGGTAGCTTTGGTGCGGTTAAACAACCTATATTTGATGCGATTCGAATGATTTACTCGGCTGGTGGAAATCTATCGCTTTTCTTTCTGTGCAAGTGAAATTGAAAATTTTTGTAAATAAACTGAGCGTGTTATGACAGCGCGGTTTGGCACGGTGGTTTGTGTCACTGGACATGCCGATTGATGGTTGAGAAATCGGGTGATTTGGTTTTCGGTAAATAACCGTCAAGTCCACCAGAGAAAGTATTTAATTAATTTAGAATTATTTTGAATACAAAAGATTCACATAATATTTTTTCAGTTTACAGTCAGTTTAAAATACTTAGCGTTTCAATAAAAATTTCTTACTTCTTGCGTTCGTGAAACACAAAAGTATTTCAAATTTTGCTCGTTAAAAAATCACACAAGCAGAATTCCATTTTTCTCGTTTATGAAAAGCTTTGCTTTACTTTCTTAATAATTTTGTTTTTCCAAAATGTAGTAAGAAGTTTGATTCAGTTTTGTAAGTCGATCACTTGCAGACATACAATGCAACGCATATTTTAGGTATGTTTTAAAATTTGATGGTTGTTACATCATAGAGTTTCTGCAGATAATTATCCCTGCCGTGATAATTTAAATCATTTTGTGAATTGGCAGTACAATGATCATGTAACATTCTGGTATCAAATCTTTATTAGTTCATTTTGAAACATACATTAAATAACGCACTTATATAGATTTGGATAATTACATTTATGCAAGCATTTCCAAAATTCTAAAATATATGCAACATTGCAAGTAAATTGGAAGGAGCATTCAATCATAAAAGAAAACAAAAAAATATAGAAAGGCGTTTAAAAGAAATACCTTAGTTTTTTACAAAAAGCCTCATGGCAGTTTCAATCGGAAAAAAATCTGGAAAAGTGTGGACTAATTCTGAGAAGGCATAAAAATGAAAACTTCGGGATATTCTGTTTCGGGAGCTTCCTCACGCACGTTATCCATTTTCCGAGTCACCGAATTTGTTTGTTTGTCTATCGCAATTTAACATAAATGCCATGCAGCACGGTATCGTTCCGTGTGTGACATTTCCGGTAATTCGATTGAATGTTAATAGTAATTTCGAAAGCGTCAGTTTAAAAACCAAAAGCGCGTGGTCCGGTCGCGGTGGTTTATTTGCGTTAACGCTCGGTTGCAGCTGCAGTCCGTGGTGGATCTCGGTATTTATGGGCTACCGCGGAAAAAGGCCCTTTGTTGCCGTCCCGAGTGCATCTCACCAGTCGGGGGGTGGGGAGGCGGAGTGGCTGGTTGTGTGTAGGTGTCACATTCGGAATTGATGGAAATGCATCATCATGGTGCAAAGGGACCGTGTGCGCTTTCGAGTTCATAACATATTTGATGATGGTTCGGGTGGACTTCGTAGAATGGCATTGTTGTTGTTGTTGCTGTTGCTGCTGTTGTTGTTGTACCGGTGGTGACCACCGGGGGTTGATTTATGGACGGATCGTTTGTCAGGGAACGGAACAGCGTCAGCACTGATAGCAGTGTGGGGCGGGTTTGGTGCGACGTTGCTGCGTTAACCCTTGTGTGTATGGAATGGGGCAGCACAGTCAGGAGCAGGCTTCGAATAGATAAACTTTGGCCCGTTGTTCACGCATTTTCCGTACCCTTTACCGGAATTATGTGCGTGTCCTTGCGTTTGCTGTCCTGCTGCTAGTGGGGGGAGGAGGATTTGCGGATTTCCGGTATTGCACCGAACGTCACGAGCACCGCAGGCATCGGCTGACGAAGGAAAATGGCACGAATTGACACTTATTCGCTTGGAAGTGCGAGAGGCTAGGGCAGGCAAAGCAACCAACGTACTATTTCCGTCATCCAAGTAGGCGCAGCGTGAATATGTGCAAGCGGTTGGATTGCTTTTGAGCGAAAGAACGAGAGAAAAAAAGGATTCCAACTACTTCAACACTCCCCACCATAACCCTACCCCCGTGTCGGCTAGCCTCCCATTAATTTGCTACAAATTCCATTTGTCGGCAAAAGGTGTTGTTGCATGATAATTTATGATTACGTGCGAGGCACACTGCGTTTGCACTTACTGCTACGGCGGTGGAATGCGCCGCCTGCAAAGTGAAAAAGCATTCCGAAGCCTCGGACATTGCCGGACCTGCAGCACGAACCAACCGGGCCGGGGGTGGGCCCGGTCGGTTCAGTTTTTCGATGCAAATGCTTTTGTTGCTGCCGGGGATTGGGATGAACCGTATTTGGCCACGTGGTTTGTCCCGCTCTGCACGGGGCGCACCGGGGTTGAATGATTTATTAGGCGCAGAAATTTGCCTCACAAATGAAACAGAGATTACCCCCGGGCGGCCTGGGCGACGATTTATGTTGTGTAGGCACGTTTTTTTTTTATTAAAAAAAACAGTCCAAAGTTTGAAACTTTTCCCAACTCGTTGGCCGGTACAGGCCGGGGTGGGGCTAACGCGCGTGTGGGAAATTTTATAGCAATTAGTAATCTATTTGCGTCCCAAACAGTGGTATGGGAATTTTAGGAAGTTTTTTTTCCTCTTCTTGAACTTATTTCCAGCTAAAACGCGGAACAATAGGGCCAAAAAGCTGCCAGTGACGTTGATGACGGTGAACGTTCGGGGTTCGAAAGGAAAATGAAATGGATCCGTCTAATTACTCGAAATATCTTAGGAACCAGGGATCTGTTTTATTCCCGAAAATTCGTTCAAAAAGTTAAAAACAGGTGGATTACATGCGACAACAATGTGGCTGGTTTTTCTTGATTTTCATTTTCGCTAAAATTAGGATGAATCCGGAAATAAGCAGGATTTACATAAAACGTGTTCTTATCTTCTTACATTTTAACTACATATGATTTTTTTTACATTTCAAATACATTTGAAATTTAAATAAGTCAAATTGTTATATTCTTTTTTTAGAAGAATTCAAGCATTCAAATATTTGTACTAATTTTTCACTATCACAACTTCCATCTGTATCATTTGCAGTCGTTTTGCATTGTTGTTCTAACATATAATGTTTCTGCCAAAAAGAAAGCCAATCCCGATAATATTCTTTATTAACCACTAAAACGTGGTCGTTGTCAAAATGAAACCAAAATAAAAAAGGAATCCTTTCGGAGGCCTATTACTGCCTTCATCATCTGCATATCGGATGATGGGAGAAAAAAGCCGTTCCTCCTAATGTACGAACGGAAGTGCACATTGGCACATTGGCACGTACGTTGCCACATCCCGGCCCGGCCGTACAACGGGGCCAGCCAACAAATTAATTAATTTGAAAAGTCAAAAACTTTTCCCATTTGCTGGTCAGCACCGGTCCCATGCATCATCAGCATTCTCATCGTCACGCGTGCCTGCATGATTCATAAAGTAAGTGCGCGTGCAGAATATGCTTTTCGGGGTTTTTTTTTGCCAGCGTACGATCGCGGGTAATGTGTGTTTGGACTGCCGGCATTCATTGGCTCGTTTTTTTATGTTTCAAGTTGCGTGGATTCAATTCGGTAGCCCGACTCGGTTTTATTTTTGGAGTGAAAGGAGCAAGAGGTGTTGAATTCGCCTTTTCGGGCGTCTGTTCGAATGATATAAATTAATATGTAATTATGGTTAGGTGCAGGATGGTTCTATGAATTATTTATCTATCAAGAGAAGTGAATAGATTGAAGGAAACGAAAAACACTCAAAAATAATTTGGCCTTCTTGAGACGTACTTAGACACTTTAGGGTAGGTGAACATCATTTTTAGAAAAGTGTTATTACTATATATATGTTATGAATCACAAGCAGTAACGCTGGCTTTTGAGTTATCCAAAACTTTAAAATGTCGTTAAAATTTGGAACATATAATACCATGACGTATAATTAGGGCACGCCTTTATTCATAGAAGGATATGGATTAGTTTCAGGTTAAGGTTCGTTTCAAAATTAAAATACAAATAGGACAAAAAATTAACAAATGTAATAAAAACCCTTTAAGCCTACCCATTGAAAACTCTCACCCGTGGATGTTGAAATCAGCAGGCCTTGATTTTGGTTCGCCATTTTTTCAGAAGCATAAATTGCTGACAAAACGACTACGAATCAGATTCATTGGATGTAACGACTTGTTAAACCGAAATGTTAACTTCTAGCTCGTCACATAAATAGTAATTTGCAGTCAACCATAAATTAACATTCGTTCAGTCCACGCCATGCAAAAACGCATGGAAAAACGGTTCACAACTTTCATCGCAACCAACAGCTAATTAACGATAATGTAATGTTCGCCTTGTTGGGACGTGCTTTGTACCGGCAAATATTTAAATTGCATACAAGACACAACCGGTGAGCTGTTGGGAAGTTATCAGGCGAAAAATAAAATGAGCAAAACCGGCTGACTATTCCTGGACTCCCGTCCCGATGTGTTCATATGAAAGTGGCCGTTTGAAGGTGACTTATTTCCGGTTCCACGATCCAGGAATGGAGGAATACACGTCCTTCCCCAGTTCATTTGCACCTAACGTAAGCCGCAAGCCAGCGAGCGAGTGCTTTGTTTTCCCCATGAATTGCAAACGCGATAATTTATGGCCACACTCTCACCCGGGAGTGTGAACCGTGAAGCACCTCACGTTGACCGAAAGGTTTGCTTCGGTGGCTCGTTGGCTCTCGCATCCGCAGGGCTAGATGCAACCATTTATCCGCAGTGGGTCGAGCGCATTTCCTGCCATCAGCTTGGCTGCTTTGTTCCGGTGAAGAATGGCACAAAAGTTGGCCATGGCCGCAAGAGGTTAAACACTCGGCGAAAATAGTATGTTTTTAACGCATCGATTAAGCGCGTTACAAAGCGTGTGGCGTGCCTTTATCCGATGGGAAATCTTAATTGAATCTATCCAAAAAGCAAACACCCATCGATGCTCACCCGGTTTCATGTAATGTGCGCCTATAAAATGGGACGTTAAACGGGTTATTTTACTATCAACGCGTTTTGGCAACAAATTGACTTGATTTACCGGGAACGTTTCGGCGGTTTAATTTATGATGGTGCTATGCTGCAGTTTGTCATTATGTGGCAGTTTATAATTAAAGTTAATAATGTGTAGCAGCGGCTGAGCAGCACACGCATGTGGAGTAGTATTTAAATACAGTAGCGCATTCATTACAATTAGTTCTATTAAGTGTAATTAATGTATGGCAAGCAAGTATCATAAAACAAGCAGTGGAATAATTTGGCTTAGAATGACTGAAGAGGTTTTACTCAACGATTCCGATATTTAGCACTTTTGTAAATATTACACTCCTATATGTATCTATTTTTTTAATGATCAATTTACCTAAAAACTTAATTAAAACCGGCTATAAATCGTTGGATGACGCATTTAATAATAATTTAATATGAAATTATCAAACTGCAGTGAGTTAGCATTATCTTCATAATTTTAATACATTTTTATGAAGGTGATTAATTTACATTATGAACACATGTGAATATTTTGTTCGAATTGTAATATTTTTTTTTATTTACCTCATTATCAGAGAAAACTTACGAACAATAAAAATGCCTCAACCAAGTTGTAGATTTCAGGAATCAGCCGATTTTCGTCGTTCGACGAATGACGAAATCACGTTGAATTGTTCCGAATTCCTAGAACGATTAATTTTATTGCGGCGGACATCGTGCCCGTGCCCTGCCAATTTCTTTTACTAAGAACCAATTTCTGCGAAAACCAAGAAATCTTTATGTTGGTCCGTTTGTGTTGCTATTATGTATTCATAGATCCTTAAAGGGGATGATTTATTTGAAAACAAAAAGATTTTTAAAACGTTTTAAAAATAGAATGCTCTAAATGTGTGATTAAAATTGAGTTCAAATATTTTTCCTTAAATCTGATACAAATTTACCATTCGAAATAAAATATAAAATCATAGAAAAGAAAAAAATCAATATTTCAGGGTATACTGACTATTGTTATCTGTAATTCATTTAGTTAAATAAATCTGACTCTTTCTATCTAAGTTTCGTGAAGATACAAGGATGCAATCTCCAAAGATTTATAATGGTGGATTTGTGTTTTTGTACTATTTTTACATTCAGGAAAAATTCAGGAACAATTTGCTCTATTTATGGGCAAAAAATGCGGATTCCGAACATCGAAGCATGCTACGCTTATTTTCTTCAGTATAATTTTTTATCCAAGAAAAGCTACCATGTAATGCAGAAATGCAAGAAAAATGTGGTAAAGTATTAAATTATGAACAACACTCAGCATAATTAATACGCCGGTTGCATCTTTGCAAGCTTTCCCGGGAACACATTGCTTTCCATTTCCAGCGCAGTAATTGACTTATTTGTACGCAGATTGTAG
>JXWZ01004947.1:0-13354 GCA_000956215.1 Anopheles farauti No. 4 | reverse complement strand
TTTCCAACGTGGGGCTCGAACCCACGACCCTGAGATTAAGAGTCTCATGCTCTACCGACTGAGCTAGCCGGGCTTGTATGATGTTCTCTATTTTTAGGTTTCAAAAGATTCGCACCCATCACCCCATAATCGTTTTTCTTAATTAAAACACGATTGTACACAGGATACCTTGATTCAAGAAAAATAAACACTCAATTCATTTTCCGTTTTTATCAACAATAACTTGATAATAATAAAATTTGCATGCACTTCCAACACTTTTCGACCATTCAGCTACTCTTAGGGTCGAGCCTGAATCTAACCGGGGACGCTTGATGTATGACATCTGATTTTTCATCCAGATAAAAATGAAACATTACACCCAGCGCAGCCAATTACAGGTGCCTCCGCACCGAACCGTGTGGCGTAGTGCGTTTATTAAAAACCGTAGGAAATCTTGAAAAATACCATGATCATTCTCCCTCCCCCGACATCTCTACCTCGAGAACGCGTGCGTGCGATGTTGCGTGCATAGCGTCCATCAAGATCCGGCCCGCAAGTCACAAAGTTATATTTACCAAAGGTCTATTGCCTAGTGTAAGTGTTATTTAAATTTCTTCCACCCTCCATGTTGGGAGGAAAATCTCGCTTCGAACGAGCGCACCGGGCTCGTTATCTTGTGGAGCACCGTTACCGTGGAATGTGTTAAGAACGACCTCTAGCGGCGAGGTTTATTGTGCCGTATAGAACCGAACGAAACAAAAAAAAAAGAATCTTAATTCCACCTACGAAACGATAGTAATGAGCCGCTAGATTCGAAGCTGTCAAAGCCTGTCAAGAGAAAAAATGAGTGAACAAGAGCGAACGTCATTAACCGCAGCACCACCAGTGCCCGAATTAATTATCGCAATTCGCACTTCACAAGGACTTCTTCTGGACGAGATAAAACGCATCCATTACGTGCCTGGGAAGACCTCCCGAGTCCTGAAAGCGAACCGAAGCTGCATACATTTCTATCCCGTATGCACTCACGCCGAAATGGATAGGAGAGGATCTCTTATCGGGCACGTTTCGATGATCATTAATGTAATGGTATGTACATGTAATCTCGCAGTTAGAAACCCTTGTCGCGTTCTCGGTTGCAGCAGCTGGTATCGGTTGACTTTTGGCTTCCAGTAAGTCCTGCGAAGCCGGGATGGTCCGTAGGAAAATTTTATGCTTTCCATGCATTAACACCAACCCATCCGGCTGCATGGGGCTTCGGATCGCTTGTCACTTCAACACATTAACCTGGACAGGATTGACGAATGGGAGGGAATAGGAAGCCGGATAGAAAATCTCTTAGAGCAGGACCCCTGAAACTGGAGCGATTGTTTGGAGGCGGAAGGACCGAAAAAAAACCGAAATACTCTCGAAAGGAATCAAAGTAAATGGGTGCAGATATGAACGAGAAGTGAAAGAAGCAAAACATACACACACAACCACATTCGCAGTGCGAGAAACAGCTTCGATGCAATAAAATTTCATGAATTATTCAGCAGTGCGAGGATATTTATTTTTCTTTGTTAGGGCACACACATAGCACACAAACAAGAAATATTTGCACCAGCTTACGGTGTGCTTTCGCCTTTTCTCACCACAACCGGATGAAACATTTCCCTCTTGTTCGCTCTCTCTCTCTCTCTCTCTCTCTCTCTCTCTGAACTCATTCGCTCGGAAGTGGTTTTCCATCGACGGAAGCGAACGGTGAAAGTGGACACTGTCGGGAATGATGGTTTTTCGGGACTCGGGAAATCGGGACTTCGGCCCCAATCGATGTTCGATTCCTAACGCGCGAGACCCACACACGATTGCGAATCGGATTTATCTGTCCCATGATGCTCCGGCCGTCGACGATGACGATGATGATGGTGATGATGTGATAATGTTGTGTTGATGTTGGCCTCAGGATTCACTTAGGAAAATGGGAAACCCCACACCCGGGACCTTGTTAACGGTCAGTTGAAGTTAGTTTCGATCATAAATCATATCCATTATATCCTTCGGAATCGTGCGGCTATCGTTCGTCCTGCCCTCGTTTCCACTCCGCTCGCCCATGTGATGTGCGGTGATCTTTCTTATGAAGCGAAATAGAGCATAACGTGGCCACGACGTCGTCACATCCGTTACATCATGTTGAAAATCTTTGCCCCATTCAGATGGATTCAGATGAGCGGAAAAATCATTATGCAAATGCATCCGAGAAGGAAGCGAGCACACAAAAAAGTCCTTACCACCGCTCTAGAGGAAAATCCATTCCAATCGCACGGAAGGACACATTTTTGCTCCCACCCGGTCATGTCACGGGTTGACATTCTTTTAAAGCAACTACGACATCGAGCGAAATATTTCTAATTGCATTCGTCGTGTAGCGTGTGGCAGGTTTTATAACGCTATCCGGAGGAATGTGACGTCCCCGCCCCGACCATTGGAAGTAAGCACCTTAAGCACACAGTAATGAATTACTAAAACAACATGTTTGAATGTCCCACTCCAACTCCAGGACAGGGCAAACTCGTAATACAACAACAAAGGAAAATATGGTATTTTTTCTCCACTTCATGAAGTGAAAAAGTATCGTCTCAGACAACATTAAATAATGAGACCAAAGCGGCACGAAAAAAAACAACACACACACCCAAACGGAAGGAAATTTTCATCATCCAAATATACTCGTTGCATAATTTTATCATAATTTAAAATATTTTTTATCCTGCACATTTCGGAACGAGGAGACACTCAAATGAAAAAAAAAACCAACAACACAGTCCAACACAGAGAGTAAACCGTTCAACAAGCGCCATTACTCGCGCCTTTACCGAGTCGGAACGTTCGTGGCCGGGAAAGGATATTTTCGGAAGTGGTCTTCCGGGTTTTCTGCCAAAGTCAACAAGAGAAGGTATGGCTTTTTGTGCAGCTACCGTAAACAACTTTGGACGATGTTTGGACACCGGCGTTTATTTACCGTGCTCGTTGTTTGCTATCTTCGGTTTACCCTTTTGCTTTGCAATAGGATTATTCGCGTTTCTTCAGTCAATAGAAGACAAAATGTAAAGTGCGAAAATTTGAAGGCTTTTGAACAGGTTTACCAGTAACTGTAGGTGAACTACAACACAATTTTTCAGTTGTGGTTCACTTCAGATTTGTTGAATATTGTAGTTGTAGAAAACTTCCATTTTATGGGTAATAATTTTGTACCCAAATTTTATTAAATACTTTTAATAACTCTACTTCTCAGTTATCGTTTGAAAATAGAACAAGAAGTTTATACTTCAAGAATTTTTTGCAATGACTAATAGTATTTAAAAAAAGGATGAATTGAATAAAAGAAAATATAATAGAAATTGAACTAAACATTTTTGACAGTTCAATCAATAACTTCTCAGGTGAAAAAACTACAAGCAAAATGATAGTTTTATCTGAATTGTTTGTGTGCATTTTAAATTGTAATGGTATATCTTCAGTAAATTAAGTGAGATACTTTTAGTGAACCATATTTATATCAGTCTTAAAAAAGTCATTTTATCTTGATTTATTCCAAGATCTGTTTTATCTCCAGTGATCAAATGAAGTATTTAACTTTAACATTTTTTAGGGTGGATAAAACTTGGTATATCACACTGTAACATTTATTTAAATTGTATGAAATCAATAATATTGCGATTCAGAACTCTTCCCAGTAAACAATTTTTTTTAATGAAAAAAATGTTACCCAGAAATATTTTATTTTTGTTTTTTTAAACTTGGATTAAACAAACTTAAACTTGGATTTTACAAACAAAAAAGATTTATGTATATACACAATTTTTAACTTTTACAACATAACCTTGACAATGAATGCTAAGTTTTGGTTAAAATGTGGTTAATTCAAGAACATTCTTCTTTACCATTTCTCATAATAACCTACTCCCTTCCCATTACCTACAAACCGTCCCATCATAACGCACGGCGCCTTGCATTACCTGAGGAAATGATTCTCTACTTTAACAGAAATCCCACCGTCAGACACAACTGCACAACACACCGTAAGCCAAACCACCGTTTGCCGGAGACGAAACATACGAAACCTTGTCCGGCCGCCGTTGTCTGTGGGAAAGAAATTGAATATTTTAATAATTTAGGCCCGGAATAAAATTACAATCATTATTATTATTTCACCCTGCACTTGAAGTCACGGTGTCTGTGCGACCGTGTCCTTTGTGTTAGTGTGTGTCTCTCTGTCACTCTCTTGCTCGGCAAAACAGATACAAAGGACGGTGGGCGTAAAAGCTGAGAGAAATTGTCGTAGAAAATCGGAACCATAATCCTGGCTGGATAACGGCTAAATGGAAGCACTTTCAAACGGAATTGTAGTGCATGTCTTAATATTTTAATTTTGCGTAAATTGTACTCAACAAAAACCTGCACCTTATGAAACCTTCTTTCTAATCGAATGAAATATTTGCTACAGGATATACAGAATCATAAACATTCCTTCGCTTTGTATCGCAAGACCAAACTAACGAACAAACTGCTGCATGAATTCCTCAGTACGAACGAAAAATAACACGCCGGGCAGAAGTGCGATTTTATCGTAGTGTGAATTTGTGAGTTGATAAAACCAATCTTGATAGAAAAGGATAGGGGAACGCTTATTCCCTAATTTACATGCCTAATTAATCCCCACCGGTCAGCAGACGCATGGATTGGCCTGGCCACCAGCAAAAAGGATTACAAACGCTCATGGCTGTTTGCTTGTTTCGTTGTTGTTTTTCGAAAGAAGGAAATAATTAAAGATATCGCCTTGGTTCGACATAAATCAAACGAAACGAAATATTTTGTAGCTACCAATTCTAATCAGCACTCGGGGAGAACGGGCGGTTGACCGAAAGACTGATTCCATTTCCCACACGCAACACCAATCACCATTGAGCTTCGTATCCTGTGGTTTTGTAATGAAACGTGATCGGCCAGCCACGATAACGGCACGATGCAGGTGAACTTCGCCATGCTTTGGTAAACAGCTTCATTACATACAAATGAATGAAATGTTTGAAATAAATGTAATCAACTTTTGGTTGTAGACATTCCAACTTGAATCATTCCAGCTTCTCCAACGATAATACGTCTGTTAAACAAAGTATGACTCATTCCGTATGATTAATTCAAGTAACAAGCGTATCGCGAAAAAATTCTTCAACTTTCCGGGTAAGCTGCTCGTACCAATTAATACTAATATGTAATCAAAACAAATTCTCAGCACAAATATCCGCACGGTTTCACTGCGGAAATAAATCATCGTGAAATCGAAAAATTCCATCACAATTGTTCATTTTTGACAGCTGTCGTTTGATTTATTCGATCACCGAACGAATAAGTTTTGCATATTTCTTACGGTATATTTCATTCATACGTAATAAGGTTACGATGCACGAGACCGTCAAAAATACAATCAACCCATTGCAAAACAAAAAACGCAGCGATCTTCGTCGAAAGCTCACGTACGCTTCTTTCGAGGTAAATTTATGGCAGTAAACTTGTATAAAAGGGTAAAAATTACTTATTCCTATCGAAGCTATGTTCCTATAATATAAAATCTCTAATATAAATATGTTGCTTGTGGTAAAGAAAACAACAGGCTTCATTATTAAAATTAACAACGTATGCTAATTATTTAGTATTGGCATGTTTTTGCATGATCTTAGAAACTCTAATAACGGTTTGTTTGTTACACCAGACTGCATTTCAGTAAACTTAACATAAGAAGAACCAAGAGTAGGTATAAGCCAACTTCTGCCATGATATTAAGCATTAACAAATATTTGGTGATTTAATATCCAAAGCAATATTTACTCCAGATATTTCTACGAAACCTTCTTCTGTTTGGCACAATTTGTATTGTATAGGAAAAGATATTAATACCTGGAACATTTTATTTTCATCAACAGCATAACCGCCAGCCATTATGATGTATTGTCAGTTCTCAGGGCATTGTCTTCCTGTGTTGTGACCATATGAAGAACCTACTCGGTGGAATTGGAAGATATCAACTATGCCGGTGTTTGTGTGGTGCTAGTGGTTATATTTTATGGAGGATTGTGCAAAGAAAATGGTACTGAAATACAAACAAATATAAGACAAATAAATATGATCCGGTAACTTAGCGTTCTTAACTGTAACGAAGATTCGCCACATAAGTCTCGACATGAATATAACCATATAAATTATATTTAGCTAACGGTTATTGCGTTAAAATGGAGAAACGTTTCACCATGTCTATTTCATACCTCAAGCAAAAGTATTACATTGTACGTTCAACGCTTCCTTTCATTGCCATTGTCATTTGCTATCGATGTCTTTGCCATCTCATCCGCAACCATGTTTTTTTCCCTTATCCCTGTAACAGTTTAGTGCTCCACTAATTGTACCCACCAGCCGTTCGCGGTTTTGCATGCGTGAAATGTTTCGCGGTACTCGCGCGCACAGATCACCTCCGCAGCCAACGGATCCGCCCATCGATCATCGTCGATCATCAACGCACGCGTTCGCGCGTTGCACTTGCACTCATCTAAAATATTAAAAAAATACACATTTCAGCTCGCTCTCTCCGTCGCATCGACGCACGGTGTGCGTGTCCCGACTAGATGCTCCGACATGCTGCGGTGCATTTTAAGCATAACGAGCACCTGACTGACACATGCCTACCATTCCGTGCACTCCTCCCAGCGCACACACACACACACACACACGCATACCGGGGAGATCATTTTGCAGTTTTTGTTTTGCCCGCCATCCACACGGTGGAACACTTTAGTCTGGCACGTAGTAAGCCTTCCACGCCAACGCCACGCCATGGAACAGCCTTATAATGCTAAACATTTGCTATCATAATTATTTGCAATTATAAAAGCACCGCTCGCGCGACTGGGCCCCCAGTCCTTGGTTCGCGAATCTTACAGTTTCACCGATCGTGATTGCACCGGAAAGGTGTCGGAAAGCAGTGCACAACGATGCAAACCATTATGTATGGCAGGACGCATATCAGCCTACGCATGCGCTGTGTCTGACGCGGCAGAGGGAGAGTTCTGCACCGAAACCAACAAAAATAAAAAAAAAAAACCCCATCATACCCACCTCGGTACGGTTATGCTTATCAGTGACGGATGGGTTTCCTAGCCACCACTACACCGTGCGTTTGTACGCAACTACATGTGCAAACTTGTGGCTGTGTGGAGCTCATTAAAAGCGGCAGAAAAGCGGTGTGGAAATGGGAGGAAAACACATGCTGCGTTAATTCGCTGCTCAAACATCTTCAAAACACATGTTACCAAGCCTGTTCCGTTTGTGCGTGGTTTGCACCGGAGACTTTGCCTGGTGTTGCGTGCATTATGGGAGTGGGTTTGGTCTGATGGGAAGAATGACTGCAGTGGACCAATTTTCCGCCCAACATGATGATTATGACTATATTACCTACCCTCCTCCGATGCGTTTCGTTGCGATGCGATGCGTTTTAACCTGCGCGCAAGACACACTACACGGACCACACAAACACAAAAAATACTCAGTCTTCGAGGCTGGTGGAAACAGTTCCGGGAATGGTTTGGGACACGCTGTGTACAACAAACCCGTACAAACCCGTTAACAAATCGTTAAGACAGCCATCAAACTAGAACGCATCGGTAATGGCGAGTTGGCAAAGCAGAGTGCTTTGCCTAGTCCCTGATTTGGTGGGGAAATCTATAGTACAGAAAAAAGGGAAATTTCACGGTTTTACGTCCGTTAAGTAGGTTGAGCTGGTACGAACCGATTAAAAAGGTATTAAATATAAATAAATGCGTTGCTCGCCTGGCGTTTGTTGTGTTGAACAACGTGCCGCTGCTAACTGTTTTTATTTTTCCGCAAAATCGTTCCTAAAGCGAAACACTAGAATTTTATTCAAATTATTTATATAATTATTCATTAACGAGCGTAAATGGTAAAAACCTACATGTTCTCAATAATAAATAACAAAAAACGATCGTTACTTTTCTTGGATGAAAACATTGCATATGTTACGATCATCAGAACACACAAAACATTACCCAAGCAATAATTACAGAAAATATTACTATACGGAGGATATGCAGAATTGATTAATGCGTGCCAGCAACAATATTTTTGCTGCTCTTTTACGAAACAGTTTTTTGATTCATATTCTATAGAACAAGCATATAGGAATTGGAAGATTTATTTTACTACAAACTTAAATTAAATCACGCAAATTTAACAACTTAAATATCCTAATCAGTTAATATGATCGTTCCATTCAAATTATGATCATCTATAAAAAAATATTTAAATCACTTTGATTCTCTCACATAAAATAGAAACATGCCCCTTTTTATGTATTACTTACTATCCAACAATATATATGGTTTAATTTATAGAATCATTACACGAATGGTAGTGTTTCTGAAACAGAAAATTATGAATTGGTGTACAATACGAAATATTTCCAAATTAAAAATAATAAACATGCCGCTCCAAAAATTCATGTGGTATTAAATTTTTCTAATGATAATCATTTGCCAAATTATTCCGTTCGAAACATTGTCGTCAATGGTATATTATTTTGTTTGGGAATTCAACATAGTTTTGTTATTAAATTAATTGCTATCTTTGCTGAACAAAATCAAACTTTATCCATTAATAAAAAAAACATACAAAAACGACGATTTACAGTTGGTCATCAATTTAATTTGACTGATAGAAAAACAATCTTTACAAACTAAACATAATCCGGTTGGTTCATATTTTTTGAGTTCAAACACCCCAATATATTTAAAAGAATGACGACATACGTAAAATTTCAACAGAGAATCCGTCAACTTACCTTTGCTACGTCCCAGAAACACTTTGGCACACATCGTCGCGCGTGTCTTAGGAATGTAGAGCTTGAAAGAAATGCCCATAAAATAAGGTTTCGCGAGCTGTCAGGCGTCAGGTTTGGCTTTTTATTGGTTTTTCAGGTTAATCAATTTCAAAGCCTTGTACCCTGCTAGGTCCAGCCGATCCCATTTTACATAAATCTCGTACCGTTTCATTTGTCCTCCCGACGGGTGAGACGATTCATTGAAACTGAGCCATTTACCGTGCAACCAACGCTACAAACCACCACTTGATGGATACGATTCTTCAACACCCCAAAAAAAACATAGCAAAACCAATTTGCCAACGTCCATCACCGGTGCGTAGTGAGGGCGGAGGATATAAACTTGCCAATTTAATGGCACACTAAATACACATTTTTTAATACCAGCACTGCCCCATCCGTCAGGTTGGCTACCTGGTTTCACAAGATCACCACGCGGAAGAGGCGCGGTTTTATTTGTTTTTTGAGTAACGATCTGCACGCGGATTGTTGTTTCTTTTGGATTTCCTCTTGCTTTTTCGGCAACCGGTTGAGGGCCTGAGTCGCTGCCGTTTGGTGGTGGCTTCGTTGTGCATAAATTGACGAATTATGTGAAATGAATATTAAAGCAACGGGCACACATTTCTACGTACGTTCTGGGCGACTTCTGGTCTTGCGAGCGAAACGAGATGCGTGAAACTATTCCGCGCTGGAATAGTGATTCGCATGGAACTGTAGCAGTGACGCGTCGTAGATATTTATAGCACTGTTGCGTTCGAAGATCGCGTTCTTCTAGTTCAATGTCAAATATTTCTTTTTGTTTTTCCATACAAGTCATGCCAGAACGAACAATTCTCCTGCACTTTTTCTACCTTACGAAAGAGCCGAGCTTCAGCACATGTCAGCCTTTTGAACACTTCCCGTTTGAGCACCAAAAAGAAACAAATAAACTGAAACGACAACCTAAAGCATCGTGACGAACGGGACGGTTCCATCCACGAGCCGTAGCTAGCCGTCACACTGAAAATTGGCAATGAAAATGCAACAGCTAGCCGGCAATGAATTGCACACCGATTTTCCGCTGGCGTGCAGTTCGATTGCAGTTTTGCATGTTGGTAAACACTTTAGACGCGAGCGTCAGGCGAACGTGAAGTAGCTTTCGAGCAAAGTCGGCGTCACGAAACGTACGACCAGAAAGAAACGATGTGTGATGTGCAACGTTTCATCACAGTTTCAATTATCCATCAAATAAAACTTCAAAACTGGTTCGTTTGCTATGGTTGCGCGGAGAAGCGTGAGAATAAATTGAATTTCTAGAAAAAAAATTTATGACAGGAATCTGTAGTATTTTTTAACTGTTGTAATTCGTGATAACTTTTCTTTAAATAGTTGAAGTGGTAACGAATCTGGAAATAACAAAACAGAGATTAAGAAAACAGTTTCAGAAAACCAGTAATCATATTATGAATAAGGGTCGTTAAGTAAATTTTCATCGTGCAAATGATCTTTTATCCTTAATATGAATAAAAAATCCGAATAAAAATTATTCAAACACAAGGAGTCAAAACGAGAGAGAACGAGAGAGAAAGTTAAATACAGACAAATAGAAAGACAAAGCGAGGTAATCAATTGTTTAACTATATTTTGCTTTTCTATTCATTTATTTTTCCACCAATTCACTCAATATTTTTAAATTTTGATTTTTTTTCTGATACTCAATATTTTCTAAATAATTTACTAATTGATCAATACATTATTTTCGTTATGTTTCTGCATATTGCTCACGAACATATGACCTGTACTCGTTTTATACAAGTCTTTGGTATTGTCGTTATGAATGTAATGCCTAAAATTATATTGTTTTAACAGTATAATTACACCATGATTGATTACCTTCATCTATGAGTTCAATGCACTAAATTAAGGCTGGAACATTTCGTACTGTGCTTGCACTTTCTTACTCCTCAATTAAAACATCATTAATGCCACCATCATCATCATCATTCTCGCCATGATCATTTTCACATGCTGCTACAATGTTGCGCAAAAATAAATCAGTTCGTTCCGAACTCATTGCCCAGTTTGCCCAGCCGAGTTTCTCGCTTGCCTATGCTTCAGCAAGCATGAATTTATCCCAACCGTAAGCATAAGCTATTTTCAGCATACCGTGCACACATCTGGTGCAAATGCGTAAATATGTCCTCCTTCCCGCAAGCGGACTCGCACGGCCGTCCAAGGCCAAGGCGTATTCGAGCTTTGAATTGGAGCATTAATTAAGGATTAAATGATCTGAGAAATAATTGAGATACTTTCTGGACTATTTCTTTTTTTTCCTAGCTTGCCTCTTTGAAAGGGAAAACAAAGTTGTTGCGGCTGCCTGCACTAGCCGAAAAGGTTTGATTTAATTATTAGAATGTTTCCGGTTCGCTGTTCGCTGGTTCCCTACGGTGGACGCATGGATTGCCGTGGCCAGCGACTAAGAATTTCTTTAATTAAATAGTCACCTAGGTTTGGGAAAAAATACTTGCCAAAAGGGTGCTGCTGCTGCCTACTTATCATTTTTGGCCTACGCTTCCGTGGTTAATGAACCGGAATTGAAATAATGGAAAAGGTTTTTCACATACCTGCCACGGTGGACCGGTGGTCAAACAGTGCTAACAGCACCGTATCACATGTAGGGGGTTAGTTTTGGTTTTTTCTTTGTATATTTTGAGTTATCCAGCCCAAGCGCCTTCCGAATTCCATTAGCACATGATTATGCTTTCTTCTAATCATCATCCAGTGCCTGTTTAAAAACAAGCATACCTTTTACCAGTATGCGTCCTGCACTTGGTGAATTCATTATGGTTACATTTTTGTTAGTTAATTTTAGTTAGCTTTCCACTGTGGAGTGAGTCAAGTTGTAGTTTTTGTTTCAAAGACGTAATTTTTAGTAATAAAAGTTGGATTATTACATCGTTTAAGAACATTGTCCAAGTAAGATGTATGAGAAATATTTACTTTTCCCTAAACTTGACGATTCTCTTGTTTTTATTTTTTTATTATTTTTTGCAAGCTCATCTAAACCAACCCGTATCGATTACTAATGGTCCACTCGTAGAAACGATCCCCGAAAGCTTCCATCATGCCAGCTTTATCTATTCTACAAGGCAGCATCCTGCTTATCCGCTCCAATCCCAAACGACTGCGCACGCCCCGAACAAAAATTGAGAGAATAGGGCCCCCCGGTACACCCCGGTTGGTGTTCGATTTTGGAGGCTACGCTATTTTTCCTCTACGAATCGATCAAAGTCTCTTGCTTGCTATAAGTTATCAGCAGCCCGAACGCAGCACCCAGATAAATAATTTATGAAAATTACCACCGTTGAATTGTAGATTGCAGACCCATTCCGCTGTGCAGTGGACACCTTCCGCGACGGTATAAAAACTGTGTCAAATTGTAATTTTCTTTCGGCCGGAGCCGGACAGCACTGTCCGGAGATCGAAGAAGGGCAATTTATGCGGGCGAGGTTATCACGAAAAGAGTAAATCTACGCCAAGAGTTACTCCCGTTAACATTTAGAGCTTTCCGGAGCGAACCGTTCGATTGGATGCTGTGCAGGGCTTTTCGAATGCGCATATGCAATTCCTTCAGCAAATCGCCTGGCCACGATACAGCGAATGAGAATCGCAGAAGGCGGAGTACCTGTTGCTGCCAACTACTCCGTGGGGAGCATGCTCGAGAAAAGTTCCAACAGTAGTTTCAGTGGGGTTATCTTTTATTTCCCGGGAGGAAAAACTAAACAAGCAAACAAACCATCCGGCCCGAAAATAAAGGTGGAGCTTTGGAGCGCGAGCTATCACTATCTGTCTCTATTACTCGGGCATCGGAGAGTTTATCTGCGGGAAAAAAGCTTGAGTTGGGAAAACTATTGTTACAAAACCAAGAAATGATTTCTACGAATAAAGCTCATTTTTACATCAAGTTTTATTAGCGATGTTTTTCTATTCAAACGTACATATTTACCGGCAAGTATATCCTTCTCGGGCGCTTTCTTATCGAACCAACCAACAAAAACCGTGCGAAACAGCAACACCGGTCACCCGATTTAAGGATTATGGTCATAATTTTGAGGTTTTGTTTACGATTTATTTCGCCAAGATCGTGCTGCTAGAAAATGGCCTGTTTCTTTGGCATTAAAAAGAAAAGTGACTGCGATGGACGCACTGGCGCACTGACATAAGTCAGAGAATCATGGCGGCTAACCAGTACTCATACACCCGCAACAACAAAAAAAACACCCCCAACCCGAGAAAATGGTCCAACTCAAGGTTTGTTGTTTTACGGAACATTAATTTTTTTAAGAAAATTTCATAATTTCATCTTTCCCGCACTGGTGGGGTGAGGTGAACATTCTCTAATCCAAATATTAATCGCCGTCCACCGGTTCGGTGTTAAATCCCCTTTACATTAGTACCGGGCGATCC
>JXWZ01004945.1:0-11675 GCA_000956215.1 Anopheles farauti No. 4 | reverse complement strand
TTTTTTTTATACGCATACACGTTTTCGTTGGTGGGTAAGCAGCACGCACCTTTAAATTCATACGCATACGTTTTTCTGTCGATTCATCGTGGTCTACGCAAGACAAAACTGGGGAAGCAGACAGCACTTACCCAGCTACACGGAATCGTTTTTTTTTCACGCTCGCTCCTCCGCACCACCATTAAACAGGGCTCATCGGGAATATGGCGCAAGGCCTTTTGTCAAATCTACCGCAATCCGATGCAATCCAGGCCACTTTTCTGTTTCTTTTCATCAATATCGACCTCCATTACCCAATTAGATCTTTATCACACGTACAGTTTCTTTGGGAAGAAACTTTTCACCTACACGCAACAAACACGACCGGCAAGCAATGGCGACCGTGGTTGAAGAAGACAACCTTCCTCTCACTCTCGCTGCTCGACTAGACTCTTACTCTATTTTCCACCACACTAGCCGCACTTCTTGCCTTTGAGCAGCATCAAACCACATTCCGTTCACTCGCTGTCTCGCACTCACTGATACTTTCCTCGTAAACCATCTTCCTTCTTCGCATTGCTCCTGTTTTACCCAACTATGCCTATGGCGACGGAACGACGACGACGGCGACGACGACACGGCGACGGCGACGGCGACGGCGACGACGACGACGACGACGACGACGACGACGACGACGACGACGACGACGACGACGACGACGACGCGACGACGACGACGACGACGACGACGACGACGACGACGACGACGACAACGACAACGACAACGACGACGACGACGACGACGACGACGACGACGACGACAACGACAACGACAACGACGACGTGGAATTGACTACGATCTGACGAGATGATGCCGTATGCGAGATGATTCTTTTGAAATCTAATTTCAATTGTTGCAGCAGCTGCTGCTGTCGTATTCTGACACTAAATACCAGATGGATGGAAAATATTTTCGTTGACACACCCGAACAAAACATGAAACCCAATCAATGCAACGTAATGCAACGAGAAACACAAGCACGCGACTATGTATTCGAATCTCACAACGACAACGCCATAGGCATTGTCTGCGGGAGCTCCCACATCTGCGTGCAAATTAATTTTCGAAGTAGATAAAACTAGCACCACATCACACATAAACCAATTGCGTCGTTCCCACTTCGCCTTGGGTTTTCACTTTTCGATCACCACATGCAGTACGTCACATCCGCTTATATTTCAACATCGTACGCTCTCTCGAACAGAATATATACGCTAAAAAAGATTTACCTCTGTAGAAAGTACAACTTTATCTAGTACAAATATATCTGTGTCTACTATGAGACATTTGACGACGCGAGCACACTATCTTCGCTGACCGATCCGCAGAATTCAAGAATTCAGCATGATTGATGCTGCCGCTCTAAAAACACGTTCAGTTGTGGGAAGACGCGGTCCATTTCGGCGTTTGAATTCAGTAAGCAATGTCATCGTGTTTGTGTGTGCGTGGAAGAACGGTACACAATTCAAGACGGAAGAGTATTGAATAAATATAGTCACTATGGGCTGTACAAATAAGGAAAATGTGTTTACAATCGATTCTCTCGTTTCTTTATTATTGATGAAATCCTGTTTAAATGATATTCAATACAAATATTGAGGAATATTTTCTCAAATCTACATAAAACGTTTCATGGTAGACCATTTAGCTGCTAGGGAGTTTTGTTTTTCATATGTTTAGATGTGTGAGTAAAATCATAACAAAAGTCAACCGTGTTTGCTTAGGAACACAAAAAAATACAATCTACATCTCTTTCTGGTGAGCAAGCACATTAAACAAAAAAACATCTTGTCGTAAGTAAAATGTTTAATTTTAGTGGTAAATGCAAACACAGATTGAAAGTACGTATAAAAATAATGTAGTAAAACTTTTTTTTTGTAGATGTATGGTTTCGTAAAAATGGCACGAAAACGTTGTAGTAGAACAAAAACAAGGACGAAACATACGAAATTTATTTTATCTAAAAATGACATACACGAAGGAACTCGCTGCAACGAACACGGTTTATTTTTTCTTGTATCCATTTTTGTTGAGGCACAACGGAATTCTCATCGTTAAATGTATAGATTTTATTTCGGAAGCAATTCTCTGATGGTCATTGACATTACGGGTTAATATCAATCAATCAATCAATCAAACTAACTATTCATACGCCAGGCTTCTACGAGGAAAGAATTTGCTTTAATTCAATTGAACTTTGGTTACCCCTAATTGAACTGATTATCAAGAGAAGTGGAAGTCAAATTTAGTAAATAATAGCAGAAATGATAGAAAACAATTTCAACGCAATTATCCGTGTTCGAACGTTACATAAAAATATGAATCATTTGGTTATGTTTCTGAAGAAGGCATTGCATAAAAGTTTACAATAAAACTGTTTTATCGAATTAATTTTTTTGGGACAAGCCATTCAGAAGAAGCATAACAAAAGTTTTCATTTGTGACTATTGTACTGTTCTTGGATATGAAATGATTATAATCCTACCACGAGTGAAATACAATAATATACAGTAATGAAAGAAGATTTCAATACAATACATGTAAGAAACAGAATGAATGAAGAGTAGATGAGTAAAAAATCGATAAACGAATTAAGCTTACCTTTACGATATGGTGATACCGTAACCAATAAATTTTAAAAAATGCTCGATTATTGCTAGCTGAAAAAATAGATGTTTAAAACTAACCGAATAATTTATCCCCAAAAAAACCATTGACCAATGACTAGTACAATAATTGTGAGATAATCACTTTAAACTGAGGAACTTCTTAATCATTAATGATATTTTGACATCATAATAATCTGGTAAAATATTTAAGCAGATGAGTATCTTCATCTGCAACAGTCACAACTATTAAATATTCGTTAATTTGAAGACCGCTAATGGTTGGAGAATGATTAACCATTCGTATTTTTATATTTGTCGCTTTGCCAAACCAAATGTCAAATGTCTATGTCATCGCTACCTTTAAGATAGTTTTCAGATAGGAATAACGACTGTGCGAATGGTGAATAGATATTTCATATCTTAATTTATATTTCATAGAGTATAATACAATCAATTGTCGCGCACCCGTGCCAAATGTGGGTCATGAACATCACTCTCAGATATTGACAGCTTTTACGAGAGAGTTAAGCTTGCGCATTTTCCTAATTTAGTTTTTCATTATCTTCCCCAATATTATGCTTTGCTGCCGCCCAATCTGTTATCATACAAACGATTTGTTTTGCTATCTTTTTAGTCACGCACTTTGTTTCATTATTGAAGCTACAGAAGACACTGACACAATTTTACATGTAGATACGATGACTCTGTTTAGCGCATAGTAGCGTACTTTCAATGACAAGTATCTTAACAAGCTGGCGACAGATTCTACGATTGCTCCTTAGGGTTTCCTATAATTATAATCAATGTGTTTCGTTAAATTTGGTTTCAGTAACTCCTCAGTCATTAATACTTCTATGCGATCCATCTGCTGTTGCTTCACTTATACAGCATTACATTTCCATTATTAGCTCATTTCACTAACTATTATTAGGTGTTACTTCAACTGTCATAGGAGAGAATAATCTACAGACAGCCTAACCATAGGATTATTTGCTCACAACAACTAGGCAAACAAATGTTTTATAGCGTTAAAAGTTTAATTAAGAAATATATTCATACATGCATAGTATATGCTTAATGTGTCGCAAAGAGCTCATGTTCGCATTTGATTTCGTTCTCTTCATGGTTGGCGCATAGTTGCCCACAAATATACTCTCTTTTATCGTAATCGCTAGACAAGTATGATAATTTTTTCAACAAAAACATTACATTTGTCAACAACGGTAAAGTGACGAGAAGATTAGTATCTTTGCATTGATTGCTTCGGGTGGTCCATGAAATGAGATCATTGCAGAAGTAGTAATGTTGAACAAGTTGTCGCATTAATTACAGTTGGATCGAAGTAGCACAAACAAACTTAACCGAATTTGGTAAGCGTTTTTATATCTTTCACAACGTTTCCATCAAACAAAAGAGTGGAATATTGGTGCGTCATTAAAGGATGTGTCCGTGTGGGATTGATGGTATTTTCTGACACTTACAGTCTCAGCTAAATAAAAAGCAGTTTTTTAACGGTCCTAAACAAATATTTACAATCAATACATTTTTAAAGTTGATGCACTCCTTCTTACTATTGCTGGAACTGTTAATGTTATTGAAATTGCTGTTGCTGTTGCTGCTGCTGTTGCTGTTGTTGTTGCTGTTGTTGTTGTTGTAGTGGTTGCTGTTGCTGCAGAATGCTAAACGATTCCATGTTATTACCAGTTGATGTTATGTTCGCTATTTCCAGATCCGATTCCGTCCCACTACCTCCTCCACTCCCTGTACTGCACACCGTACTGCTATAGCTGCCACTGTTGTACGTGGGTAATACCGTCATGGCAGCTCCTGCTACAGTGTCCGCTTCGAATGCATTACGGTTAATTGAAGCATTAGTCGGTGAAGTCACATCCGACATAATAACGGGAGTAGGCGTCTGGATTGAGGCAACTGAGTTAGGGGAAGGCTGAACTGAGATCGTCTGCTGAGGTTGTGGTGAAGGTACCGCGGATGAATTAGGATTTAATGACGGTGTGCCACCTCCGACCGGTGGTACCGAAGTTCCGGTAGCCGGCACTGCCACTTGCGCTGGTTTCATTTCTTCTTTTTGCTGTTTGAGAAACTTTTCAAGTTCCAGAAAATGACGGAGCTTAAGCTCCTCATGCTCAATGTGTTGCCGTTGCAACAGCAGCTGCAGCTGTTGTCGTGCACTCGGCATCAACTTTAAACTGCAAAGATGATTTTGTATAGCCAACAGATTATGCCCGATGTCTGCATTGTTGAAGGATGGCTCGGGAGGACTCTGCGGCTGATGTGATGATGGTGGTAGTACACCGGAAGGCTGTGTTTGTTGGGGCAAAACGGCAAAACCAGCACCGTCTAATAGTAAACTTTGCGTTCCATCTATAAGTAAAACCATATAAATAACTTTTCCTTCAATCAAGACTAATATAACTAGAATTTTGCTTACTGTTTGCGTTTGTTTGCATTTGCTGTTGCATTTGTGGTTGTGATTGATTCTGTACCGATAGTTGTGACGGTTGATTTTGCACAGCTTGTGTCGACATGCTGACGTTGCTTGATGTCGAAGTAACATAGCTGGTCGGTAAAGAACTAGGAGCTACTGTTGCTGGTTGCTGATAAACGCCTTGTTGAGATAATGCAATATTAAAGTTGGGTGGAGCAGTTTCCATGTTGGGTGTCTTTGGAAGGACTTGGCTTCGTTTCGTTTCTAAATCGTTCGTTGTGGGAACATCACCAACGATCGATCCCGTTTGTTGCTGTTGTGTTAAAAATATGGGACTCGGCCTTTCTTCCGTTGGAGAGGAGAATGTGCTACATGTTTGTTTATCATTGGACGTCATCGTCATAGACGAGTTATGCTGAACGGTAACTTGCGGCTGCTGCTCCACTGTACGGGAAGATTCTTGTACAGTTTGCACATGGAATCGCGATACTTTTCGTATGAGTGGTTTCGCTTCATTCGCACCAACGAGCTCTCCGATATTTTCAACAGAAGGACTTGTAACAACCGAATGCATGTGCTGCTAAATGTGAAATCGCAAAATCAAATGAAACGCTTAAAACATACTTTTGCTATTGATTAATATTTACCGACAACGGTTGTGGATCCGGTGCAATAATTGAAGATTCCTTAGAAAGCTCAGCCCCTATTTGCAGTTGTGACAGTTTTAAATGTAGGCCTACAAGACTTGCAGAACTGGAAGCAGAAAACAATAATCTCATTATACACGCGTAGTTTAACGAAATACAATTTTACACTCATATACCTATCTATTCTGTCCACGCTGCCTTGATTGGAAAGACGTTTTTCTTGATTATGCGATGTGATGCTCAAATCTTCTCCTTCCCCAAAATTGTCACTATTATTTTCGCCACCAATAACATTTTTCGTTTGAGTAACATCGACTACATCAGCGGCAGCATTAGAATTAGTTGGCTCCGATGAAGTGCGTCTCGATGGGTTCTGTTGCGTTGATTCGTGCGGTCCATTGATAGCAGAACCTTGCGATGTGCTGGAAGTTTGTTGTATTGGTTGGGTATGAAATTCCCCTGCCACAACTGCTGCGTAGCTGGTTCCCTCTACGATATAGTCCGGAGGTTTTTCCATCGCAACGGCAGTTAATGTTGGCTCACTTGCTGCATCTAATGACGGTTCGCATCCACTGTCCGATATGATGTATTCATGTGTTTGATAAAACACCATTTGTTGTGTTGGATGCTGTTGAGATGCTTCGGGCTGCATAGTATACGGTGCCGGATGTGGAGAAACCATTGCAGACAAGGCTGTAGCACTAGCCTGCGAGGATAAACTTGCCGAACCGCTGGATTTGTTCGTGTTCACGTGAACGTGTGTTATGTTTTCTAAGCCTATTTTTAACTGTTCCAATGTTTCCGGCATACGGCTACTATTGGGGATCGCTTCACGAGATATCTGATCGAGTGAAACCTGTGCAGATACCAAACCCGGTGCTGCTGCATTGGTTTGCTGAGCTAGTTGAGCTTGTTGCTGATGTTGTTGTTGAGCATGCTGCATTTGCTGTTGTAGGACAACTTGCTGTAATTGTTGCTGATATTGTTGTTGTTGTTGAATCTGTTGTTGTTGTTGATAATATTGTTGCTGCTGATCATATTCCGCTACAGTTGTTTCCCCTAGTAAAGGGTTATGACCATGCTGATATTGCTGTTGTTGTTGTTGATAATATTGTTGATGCTGATCATATTCCGCTACAGTTGTTTCTCCTAGCAAAGGGTTATTACCATGCTGCTGTTCATACTGGAGTTGATGCTGCTGCAGGATGGCCTGTTGTATTGCCAATTGTTGCAACTGTTGTTGTTGTTGCATCTGATACTGCACCTGCTGTTGAATTTGTTGCTGTGCTGATGCGATTTCCAATCCATCCGGTAAATGTTGTGTTGCAGCATATGCTTGCTGTTGATGATAAATTGTGGAGTCCAATGATTGTTGCTGTGGATACATTTGTTGTTGTTGCAATTTATCGTTGATGGTGTTTGAGTAAATCGGTTGCGTCGATTCTACTGTCGGTAGTTGTTGGTTTAACGTCGATAGAAATGTATATTCTGTCGATACGGATTGTGACGAACTATTCAATGTATGTTGCTGTTGAAGTAACGTTTCCTCCAAGGGATTCGACATTATGACAACGGCCCTATCAGCGTGAGTCTCAACCGCAACAGCAGTAAGCATAGGATTAGGAGAATCCGCCATCGTCATGCTACTGATTTGCTCATTGCTACCCTCTACAGCTGTTGGCAATAGTACTGGCGTAACAGAAAACCGAGAAAGCTTGCGTTCTTTTAACTGCGGGGTGCCTATTGGCGTTTTTGACTGACCATTGGACGATAACTCTGCCTTGTTAGCAGCCGAATGCAGGGCCGATTCATCGGTAGTTTGTAGTAATTCATTAGTACAGTCGACCACACTCATATCGACAGTGGACGCAGATGATTGGTATAAAGTTTGACTAGAAGGTTCCCTCGCAGGTTCGTTGGTCATGGGTAGTGAAGCACCATTATCCGGATCACTAGCCTCAGATGTTTTTAATGGCACTGAAGTAGAAACACTTTCCTGTAGCTGTTCGATTTGATTTGATGTAGATTTTATCAGGTTCTTGTCGTGTTGTTCATTGGTTATGAATCCTTCGTTCGAAACTAGTGCCGGAATAGATTGCTGTTCGCCGGGACCATTGGCTATGTTGTCGTGTTCTCCAAAACTGAAACGATGCTGTAGAATGTTCACGTTGCTTCCCGACGTTATTGTGTTCTCCGGTGTATTTTCGTGCGACGTATAATCGGTGCTAACGGTACTTGCTTTGCGTGAATTTTCGTCGCAACTACTATTATTATCATTGACAATTTCATCTGATACCGCGCAGACGGTGGATGTTGCAGTATTAAGGATACCATCGCTGCTAACGTTAATTTCTTTAGGAAATTCTTGCTCTTGCAGTTGAATCTGCGTATTTGTAGTGTCAACACAACTTTCGTGGACTGGTTGTGTTTTTTCCAAAGTTATTTCACCATTTATCTGCTGTGTAATCAAGGCTGGTTGTTGTTGTGAAACTGGCGAAGATGATGTTGAAGATGTTGTTGTGCTTGAAATTCCGGTTCCTAGCGCTTGTCGGTCGATAATCGTGGGATCGAAAATATGTGTAAAGTTCGCTGCTGTCGTTGATGTTTCATCACGCTTAGGAAACAATTCGCGGAAGACAAAATCATGTAGATAAAGAATATAATAAAATAATTATGCGTTGAATCTTCTGCAATGCTTATTGTAAAATATATTTTGTAATGAGTAAAATAAAGAAAAAGCTTCATACATAATACTCAAACCATGATTAAAAAAAATTTATTCATTAACAAATAACAAACCCGTGCTATTCTATAATTTATTTAATTTGTATAGTTCAAAAAGCAAAATAAAAATCGATCATGCTTTTAAAACAAAAAGTACAATTTGAACCTATATGATTAACTTATAAATTCAACATAGGTTTGATATACTACACAAACCAAAACGGATGTAACAGGAAATGTATGTTTCGTATTTGAGAGTTGCGATTTATAAAAATCAATGAAAATCGATTTGCAATTCGCCATTGCAACAGCAACAGCACATAGCACATAGACCATTTGTATATCTAATGAGACTACATTTATAGCATGTAAGCATGTAAAAATGAAACAAAAATGAATATAAAGTATTTGGCTAGTAACTCGGTTTCGCTAAGCAATTTGATTGGCTTTGGGCTAGCCTACATGCCTAATGATTTAATATGCAATACGTATTCAAGAAAATTATAACCATTTTTTAATGCAAAAAAACGTTATTTTTTGTTATAACGACCTGGTCGATTCATTTAAATTCTTCTAATTATTGATTTAATTCTGATCAAATTACTGGTATTTTTAGCGATCAAAATAAATTACCACGGGTCAGGCTTGTAAAGAAAAAAGATTAACTTACCTATTAACATAAATATGTTTAGACAACACGATTTAACAAAACAATCACAATAAAGTTAGATATTCCGAGCAAACGAAAAAACTTAAAAGGAAATAAAGCTAACAAGACGACGAGCAAATAAACAAAACGGTATAAGGAAACAAAACTATTAAGCGCACGAAAAGTTAAAAAAAGTCGAAATAGAGTTTAAATCCTTCACTTACGGATCTGTGTCTTTGGTGTGTTTTAAAATTCGAACGCTGACGTGTTAGAGACGCATGGCGCACCTGGTAGTAGGAGGTGATTGTTGTTGACCATTATTGTTGTTGCATTTCATAGAAACGAATAACGAATTGGTAGAACGAGCGGAATGTGGTAAAATAGTTTTGTTTTAAAAGTGTTTTAAAGTTATCATTTTCAAGGGTTTCGCACTGTTTGGAAAGAGTTTTTTTTTTAATAATTTCAATCTAACAATCGTTTGGATATTGTGCCATGTTTGATATTGACCCGTTTAACATAAACCGTTACCTTTTGTAATACGACATCGCTTATAGTGATGTTTTGCCATATAACCTTACAGAAATATAATATTTCCAATAAACCATAATAAATTATAATAACCCATCTGCCATATGTTTGCTAACATGAAGCTGTGTAAATAGACTACTCCTTGTGATACAAATTTATTTATCACTGTGAACTTTAATAGCTTTAGTATAGATAGGTAAAAAGAAAGTAAATAAAAGTTTACTATGTTTAGGAAAATGCATATGCACCTGTTCGTTCGTAAAATAAACAGCAACAAGCAAGTGCACACTCGTCGAAAAAATGTATAACAAAGGCACAACGTAGTGAATGATGATCGAGGATTCTAGATTAACTCATTCACGTAACGATTTTAATCAAAAATCATCGTCCGAGAAAGCGTGCAACTATTGCCAATTTCCACCTGATGCATTCAACACACAGGGGTGATTGGGTTTTAGCAACAGAATATTTTAAGTAGCCGTTTTGAAAACTATTTCGGACTGAAATATAGGGGGTTTGAGATGCGCCCATGTGATGGTAGGACGAGATAAATGCTCTCTGGTATTTCTTACCTTTTCCATAGAGCGACGATAGCACTGAGAAGCGACAGGCAGTTGATGAGGGTTTTCTTTTAGTTGTCGTTGAATATCGCGAACCATTTCGATGAATATAGCTGTCTGTGATTCACTTAGCAGATCTTGTTTGACCTGTTGATATGCGTAAAGATCCAATAGTTATAATATATGCCATGTAAGGTAATCTGCTTAGGAAATTGTTATACTTACTAGATCCTGGGCCACCTCAACTGGGTTAACATTATTAGGATCAAATTTGAATTTTATAGTTTTCGGTCTGTTCTCCATCTCGCATTCGATTATATTGTTTTCAAAGCCAAGAACGTGCAGTTTTGGATTGCGCTCTGTTGATCGATGATTACGACGTTTTTTCATTTCGCTGGTAATACGCTTTGGCAATGCTACTTGCACTGAAGGAGTAGCTAACGGAGCACTCTGATCTTGCGAATCGTTTATAGACGACGAGATATTGACACTGGTAGTGTTAGAGGAAGTAATTGTAGGCTGCTGTATCTGCAGTATATCTTGCGAAGATGGAACATTTTGTGATGCAGTTTGATGCTGTTGCAAATGACCGACATCATTTGATACTGCTGGATTTTGAGTTAAGTTAACTGACGGTGTATCGTGGTGCTGCTGAGTAGCAGCTGGTGCACCGGAATGACAAATTATTTGCTGTTCTAATTCTATCCCTGATGGTGGTAAAGAAGGTTGAACTTGCTGAGAATTCTGCATCGGCTGCACTGTCTGTGTCATTTGACTTGTTTGTATGGGTTGTACATGCTGGGGTTGAATTGGTTGTTGTTGCATTATAGGTGGTGTCTGTTGTTTGATAAATAGTTGTTGTTGCTGCATTGGAGGCTGCTGTGACACTGGAACCGGTTGCTGATGATGCATCATTGTAGTAGTTGATGAATTAGATTGCTGTGAGGGTCCTGCCGGGTTTGGCATACATTGGCTCAATTGCATCGAATTATCAGACGTCTGTTGCGCCGGGTAGATGTTCTGGATAGTATTGTTAATGGTATGCTGGGGTTGCTGCTGCATGTATAAAGCTTGGATCTGTTGTTGCTGATGTAGCTGTTGTACAATCTGCGAAGTTTGACTGTGAATAGGAATGATTCCTTGGAGTTGTTGCTCAAGTGTACAAATTTGTTCTTGCAGCTCTGCTTGTTGCTGTTGTTGTTGCATCATTGCAAAATTTTGTTGCTGTAACTGTAAAATTTGCTGCACTAATTGTTGTTGTGCGGGATTCAAATATTGTACATTAGATCCTTGTGGTAAGCTGTGTTGTGTCGGCTGCTGTTGCTGTTGCAGCTGAAGCAGATATTGTTGCTGTTGTTGCGGATCTACAAATACTTGTTGGGGTACATAGTTTGCTTGTGGTGTCAGTACTACACTAGTCTGTGATGGTGTATTTGAAACCATTTGACCAAGAAATGGTTGTTGTTGCTGTTG
>JXWZ01004940.1:0-24246 GCA_000956215.1 Anopheles farauti No. 4 | reverse complement strand
ATTTTAATTACAAAATGTTAAGCCTAGCGTCCAATTATAATTTGCTAATTAAAATAAATGTACACAATCCAAAACATTTTGAATCGATCGAGTGTTTTCCAAATTTTGTAATATTTAGTGATTAAATTTGGACACATAATTAGAAAGGTTTATCATAATTAAACTTTGTTGTACTTCTTTCTAAAAAAAAACACGTTTTTATGCAACCGGCTTCAATGCGTAAAATGTTGCGAGCGCAATAACAACATAAAGCTACGAAAAACCGTTCCTCGAACGATGCCCTTGCTCTAGAACAACGCATTACTACAGAAATCACATGCCACAGGCATGCCAGCGCGTTGACATGCAAACGCGCCGTGCGCCTTGTTTTCAGGCAAACTTGCCACATTTTGCGCTACTCGATGGCGGCTCGATCGACGCCTGTTGGGCCCCACCGTTTCGCATTCCACTGTCGATCCTGTCAGCGCGTACAAGGAAAGCTTCCAGCAACGCAATAAATCCTTTCGCTTCGTTCCGGGCCGTTTCGTACGTTTCGCCTGGCCGCAAGTGCGCGCGCGCGCGCGCTCGTTGTTTGATTTATTTCCAAGCTCCTTTGCTCCTTCCGGCGGACGGTGCAGGGAACCGACATTGGGCTAGAACCGTGCCGGGAGAAACTTTTGTCTAAGTGTCGGTGGTGGATACGGGGAGGGTTGGTAGCGACGAAAATTACAACGCCACCGGCGCAGGTTAGGGCTATTGATGTGTAACGCATAACATTCCAGCGGTTTTCCGACCGGGCACGTAGAGATGCACTGCGTACATTGACATGTCACATGCCCGGTGGGTTTAGACATTTTCGAACGACCGAAAGCCATACCGGTGAGCTACTCTTGCATGCTAAAAGAATACTCCAGTAAATGCAGTACAGATGTGAAATAAGAAGAGTAGGCTTAGAGAGGAAAATATAAGGCAGTCGAGGTAACCCTGGGTTAGAAGAATCATAACTCAATTATTTAAATTTAATGTCAGTTTTAAATAGTTTTAAATTTTACATAATATAAAACTTTCAACAAGAATTAAATTAAATCCGAAAAATTTATCATATATATAGATCAGTTCAAATTTTATTCACCCTTACCGTTTAGTTCAAAAGGACCCCGTGTTCTCCTATTCAAATTACTCTTATTTTATGTGTATGCAGCAAAAGCTCTTTGATACCAACCACTTACCACCAGTCCGGTCGATGTCGACTTTCTGCAGTGCAACCAACCCATAAGACCGACAAAACCTGTTAACAACGCCGGCAAACTGCCGGTCCCCGGAACCGGATCGAACGAAAAACCACCCCACGGAGCCACTCCCCACGCTTTCCCGTGCCTCCGTGTAGCATCGCATCATTTCACGGGCGCATACCACATAACCGCAGGTGGCTCCACTCGAGCCGGTAGCACCCGGTGCACTATCGCATCGTCTGGCTTGTCTAGCGCCCGTCGCAACCGGTACCGGAGACAAACTATCCACACACGCTGGATGTTCGATACTGTCCGACCCGCCAAAGACCACAGGCAGCACTAGTCGTGTGGCGTGCGAATAGGCACTTCTGTTCGGATAACGCAACTGACAACGGCCGGCTGTACCGGACGAGATTCCGATAGTTGGCAAACCAGCAGCACGACGACAGCAGCCAGCCGCTCGACTCCCGGGTGCATGTTTTATTTTATGTTAATTCTGTTTGATAGTTCTTTGATTATGTTCGATGCTGCCGCGTGAATCGTACGCAAAAGTGTTCGACAACGCGATAGGCGGCGTATCGGACGGGGAACGAAGGTAGCCGGGTGATAGCAAACCATGCCGCCCGCAGGAACTTGCACGACAAAAAGCGTGTGTTGAAAACCCTTCCAACAATAGAAGCTTATTTATGGTCGAGTTCAAGGATCCCGGTCGGGCGAAATGAATCTTCATTTACCAGGCTTTAATAGCCGGTCATGCGAAAGCCGACCCCGGACCGAAGTGTTAATCAATATTTGGACAACTGTTTCGCATTAAGTGTGGGCAATAAATTAGCAATGATTAAAACCACCCCCGTTGGCTTGTCCTACCACCCCGCTGGGTAGGCTCACGTGCATTCCATTCTGATAACACCACGAGACCGTGTGTATGACCCGGTTGACTCGGACGCACCATTTGGCAGCCGTGAAATGCGATACATACCGCCCCGGCACGCCAGAGGGGTTGTCCAATTTTTTGAAGTTCATTAAAAATAATTGAAATTCGTAAGATTAATCGATTTGATTGCGGCCGAGTGAAATTCCTCGCACGCCGAACCCCTTTCGCCGTGTCGTTACGTCTTAATTTTCGTGTCGGCGTTCATTAGCGAAAGCCGGTCAACTCTCTTCACGGTGGATTATGGCATTCGTCGATTAATCTTTAAGCCGGTGCGTCTCTTCCCTTTCCGGGGTTTTGCCCCTCCCCCATTCCCTCCACCCGGGTGCGGACGGACAACGCGGGCGGATATTGGCATACACATGTGGGTGCTCTTTGTACACCGCGCGCAGCAACCTTGGCGACTCTTGTTCGGTTTGGAAAGAGCGAACTGCACGCTTTATGTGCATGCGAGGACCTTTTATGCAAATAACGATCATGGATCTTTTTCGTCATCGACGTCGTCGGCGGAATGTCGGTCTCATTTGAACTGCAGCGGCTGGATCGCAGCACCAATTCCACTGGCGGCGATCGAGACGACGAATTAATGGCAACATATGAGTAAATTAACCCCTGGTGGTAATTGTCGCCAAGAAACTCTTCGCGGCATTACGGTCGGTAGGTTCTTCGTGCCAGAACAACCGCCTGGCTTGTCTGTTTGCAATTAACAACAACAATTAAACATTTCTTGTTCATTAAGTATTCTATAATTATGCCAAAAAGGAGCATATTAAGATGTTTGTTTTGTCTCATACCGTTCATATGCACAGCGAACGGTCAACACCATACGCTATCAAATGATTAAGCACAAACAATTTACCGTCCAATTAAAACAACTTATTAAATCTCTGTTAAGCACAATTTTACATGCTAATGAAGGCCATTTTTCATCCCACATTTTCCGGATCGGCTCACGCGGTTGCGCGGCGTTCATTTCCTAACCGGCGTTGATGAATATGATTGACACAAATTAAACGTCATCACCCATCAAAACACTTGTAATGCAGCATAATCACAGACACATTCCAGCGCCATCTTGAGAAGTGAAAAGAAGCCCGAAATTGGATCTAATTTATCGCACACCAAAATTATCTCACACGCGGGAAGCGCGACGCGGTTTATGTTTGGCTATCGTTGGGCTTGACGTTTAACGAAAAAACTATTCGAGTTGAAAACCTAACGGTTGCAACTAATGAACCATCGGACAACACGCCACGACACGCCACGGTAGGTTTGATAACAAATTATTGTCTTTCATTATTGTTCCACGGCTCGCTCCCGTGTTGTTGGCGTTTGGAGATGAAAAACGAAACAAACGCGCATAATTAATGATCAACCTTCCCGTCGCAAGCCCGGACTCAAAACGGGGATAATCTCTGCTCCACCAGATTTTGGAGGCTGTAAGAGTACCCATATTTCACCGGCCAATTCGATAACCCTCGGTAGATAAACTCGATAGCCGATAAAAACTGTTCCAAGCGTAGTATTTGCATAGGAACGCTCATGCCGTTCGGTTCGGGAAAAGTCAGACTTGAGCGTCTATGTTTCCTCCGTGAGAAAGTTCAAACCCGCGACCATGGCCGACAAAGATCAGAGCATCACTTCTGCCGGTATGTATATGAGCACCACCGATTGCTCTATTCACTTCGAACAATTTGATGTCCCCGGTGACCTCGTAATAGTCCCCCGAGCGCGGCGCGAGTCTCGTACTTAAATCCCTCGAGTTCTGCCCACCCTCCCCGTTTTGGTTGGAAACCGTGCGAAACGTTGCGTTTCAACCGAAGCCACTTCAACCACCGCGTCCGATGCGTGCTGATCACCATCGATAACACTTTTTAGGGGACATTTGTCATCGTTTTTTTTTCCCACCTTTCATACCGACACCGGGCGCTCTTAAACCACCTGTGACCGGTGGGTTCGCAGCGTGCGAAGATTATCCACCGCGGCCAACCGCGGCCATAAATAGCGAAAGCGAAACCGCGAACTGTAATTATCGGGTCCAAAGGGTGACGGCGTGGACCACGAGTAACGCATCCCCATGCGAACCCGCTGCTTTCTCGGGGGGAGGTGATCCCTTTCGGCGACGATCGCGATCTACGTCCGTGCAGGTCTGCCTAGGCCAAACGCCAAACCCACAGGAACCACAAACCAGGGTATCCCAGCGACGTCCCCGGTCGTCCACAAAACGACCGCACAAAAGGATGCCTATGAAGTCTTTGGAAGGGCGAAAGAAACGTCGAACGTGTTGGCTTTTATCCGTCCCACTCGATAGATAGCATTGTAGAAAACAAACAATCGCCTTCCATAATCGTGTCGAGACGATCTGCCGCTTCACACCATTCGGGTGTCTGGGCTCCGTGGCCATGTTCCACGAAGCGATCCCGACAGTTTCGAGCCTTTAAAGACACTCCACTATATAGACCTTGTGCAACTTGTTAAAAAGCCCATCATAGAAACGCATCGGTGCGGGAACGAACCGTTTCCTGCCCCTCGGAGTGGAGTCCTCCCTTTCGTTTCGTTTCGTTTTGGGTGGATAATAAATATTAATATCTACCTCCCGCAGAATCGTATGCAGATGTGATTGAGTGCAGCGAGCTGCCGAGCAACTCCTGCATCTGTGGTAGCTGGATTCCTTAGATGCAATCGCACTACTGGGTAGGAACCATGAACCAACTTGCCATGCCGTGTTTGCAACCATGCGCTGAACCGATGGAAGCACCGCTTGGCCACCGTCGGTTTCAGGCGGGTGCTAGCAACAGAGGTACTTACTTTTACTGATCGATCGGTACTGATTTGATTTCAATTGCTCCTAACACGCAAATCTACGCGTTGCTATCGGGGCCGGCGAATTGGCGGCGGGGAAAAGTGCCATGTTTCTCCGGTGGTAAGGTCTAACGTGTCCAGAAAGTGCTTCTTTGAATATCTACATCAGTCGAAATGGACTGCAGGACTGATTGTACGTAATATGTACGTCATAACTAATAACGCGTGGTGCTTTAACTCGAAAACACATTACTCAAAACTGCCTACGAAATAATAAATAAATAATTATAATTCTAAAAATTATAAAGCCAAAGCCAAAATTTTGGCGGAAGGCTGAGGTGTGTAAGTAAAAAGTATTCTCTTTATCATTCCTTGATTTAAAATTGATGATAATTTGGCAAATACAAAATGATCAAATCCTTAAGCAAATGATCAACTGACGCAAAAGTAGTTTTTTTTTTTCAAATCTTTTTCGAAAGGATTCTTAAAATAAAATGAATATCTTTTATATTTTACTTTTTTTTTTAATTTTTGTTCCTTCAACCGCTTGGACTTAATTGGTGGACTTAATTTGGAGAAAAGGAAACCTTAATCTACTGAAAAAATTTGATCAAAAAATTCATCTTACTGTTCCATCAACTGTCTCTTCTGCCAAGATATAACCAAGAAAACCTTGAAGCCACCAACAAGGAATAAACATGAGTGTAAACGAAATATTCTAAACAGTGCATATCATATTTATGAAACAATCGTTCTATAAAAAAAACGTATAAAATAGGAAATTGTTTGTTTGAAGCATTTCAAAATCAGAACACCGATTTGTATCAAGTAGGATATGACTAATCGAGGTACTATCGTAACAAATATAAAATTCGTTTAAAATTTTTTTTGAAATTGAGTATGAAATTGAGAACCGGTACAACATGGAAAATTATGTAAGGACACGAAAATGCTTCGCCAGTCAAACCAACTCGCACAAAATACCACCTACACAACATTATTCACCACTCCAACCGTGAGATAATTGCACGAATCCTTGCATCCGCGCCCATGCTATTAGCTTCGTGAAAGATTGTTGCAACCTTTACGATTGCCCAGCGAACCATTTGTTACCACTGCGGCCCGATTCGATTAATCACGGTCCCATCGATCGGTGCAGGACCCTGGCCGCCGCCGAGACAACTAAATTCCATAATCGCATCCAGCATCGAGCATCCATTTGCCTACGGTTCAGGGCCCGCCAGACGCCGTCGGAACGTTCCACCGCGGTGGTACGGAAAAATGGACCAGCTAAGCGCTGCTCTGTGTACATATGTTTCGCACCATCGTAAGCGAAAAATGCGCCTGAAAGCGGCTGATTTATGGAGTCCGCCTCATGAGTGTCCCGCACAAACCGCCAACTCTCGTGCGGGATCGTGAACGATCGAGCCCTTGCCAGCGAAGCAACGCGAAAAATCAAATTCCACCAAAGCCGTCGCGTGCGGGCGTTCTGGTTCGCAAGATGGGTGAATGAGGGGGAGGATGGGGGGAAGGAAAGGGTGCAAAAAATGCAATCGCTTCCCATCGCGATTCCACTCGCCGATCGCAATCGGACAAACATCGAAGCCTAAACGCAAACCTGACCGTATTTATGGCGACGCCTTCCAGTACCCGAAAGGGGAACCCATACGCCACCAGCACTGCAAACCACCGAACCGGGCGAACCATCGATCAACTTCTTGGCTGTTTACGCCGAACGGAACGCGGAGCCCAGCAACGCCGTACGAGCGCGTACCCAATACCTCGTGCGTCCCGCGCAACGAGGGGCTCCTGCACGCGATAAAAAGCTTATTTATTTTCCAATAAGTGTGATTTGGATTACATTTATTTTCGAATCATTATATCTTTACCCTGGTTCGTTCGTTTAGGCACGTGCCAGACGCGCCAGATTGCCATGAAGCCGTTCACATTTCTGGTAGATGGGTATAAGAAATAACAATGTGCATACGAATGAGTAGAGCTAATCGTACGAAATGAGCAAGTACAAGCAAAACTACAGTATTTGTTGAAATATTATTGTTTCAGTTGCTCCAAGGCTCATTAAAATAAAAATAAATTTTTAACTAATATTATTTCTTTTAACTATCAATACAATATCACTTTTAATACAAATAAGTGTTGCTTCAGTAATTAGAAAAAATATCATAAAAATTCTTATCCAGTTTTCTAGTAAAAGTTTATGAGTTTGATTGTATGACTATTTTTAATTAATTTTAATTTTATGCAAACTACACATCAAGCACAAAATTCTCCTTTTGCTCGCTACCTTTGTTTGTATGTAACACACTGTAACTTCGTAGCGTATAGGCAATTTCGAGCGCAATTCAAAATAAAAATAAACGCAGTGCGAATAATATGCACATATTTAAGACAATAATAATGGCTATATATTTTGATACGTATCTCCATCAATAAATTTCTTACCGCCTTACCTTACCGGTCCACCGGGCGAGGCGTGCGGTGAAGCATGTTGCAATACACTACACGAATGACATAGCGCACACAAGACACACAAGTGCCTAACGGCTACCTTAGATGCGATCATGGACCCAGGTTTCAGCCCGTTTTCAATTCACACACACGATTACTGGATTACTGCCATTGCGCCGGCCTGCACTTCAGGTGCACGTGCGCAAATGCGACCAAAAATCATCCGATCCTACGCATGGGACGACGCATGTGCGCACGGGCATTGTTCCTTTGCTGGGCATGATGTTTAAAGCCTTTCCCCGCTGCCCCTTCCCCGGTGGCATGTGAGCGCAATTCCAGCGCAAACACCTGCAGCGCCCATGAAACTCCCCACCGGTCGGCACAGTTGGCAGTGGTGGGCAAGTGCGCTTACAGGACGGTGGGTACGATCGGCGCACTGCATTGATCAAGTGTCAAAAACGAAACAATCCTCGTCTTCCTGTGCGCTCCCTAGGCGTTCCCCTCGGCCACCCTCAACAGGGGGCACAACGAGAAAACATCAGCGTGGAATGCACGACCGATCCAAATAGGCTGCGGCAGAGCGTGTAAAATGCTGCTGCTGCTGCTGCCGGCCTATGTTGGCACCCGGTCTGTGGCCGTCTGTTGCCCGTCGTCGCCGTGGCAGTGATATATGGAAGCGCATTACGCGGCGCAGGTATGCGCAAATTGAAATTACCAATTAAGACGAGATATGCACCGGTGCACACACACACACAAACAGGCGATGGCGTATCATCACTCTTCCCGGTGGATGCGTGTCACTCTTCGTTTCGTGCCGGGGCGTAGATCGCAATCGCGGTAGATCGCAACAGCAAATGCCCCAAAATGGATCGTATTGTGCTTTTTAGGTTATGCATCGGACGGTGTTGCCATGCGACGGCGAATGCTTTTGCGCCATTTTTGCCCGTTTTTTCACCTCGCTCGCTATCGATTGAGGTCCACGATGCCCTTTACGATGATAGAGATCGATTGTCGTTGCCCATTACTGTTGGCAGATTTCCGTCGGCATTTTCAACTGCAAGCAGGACAGGTATGAGGACGAATGTCCATTGGAGAGGAGGTTTTCGCACCCTTGTTAGGAGCGAAGTTATTTTGTAATCGTTTTCTTTTTTCATTTTTAGCAAATGAACACTATTCCAGGAGGCATGATTGTTTGCATAAATTGTGCATAATTTGAATGATAATAAGTATAATTTAGAAGAATAATTATTAAATTTGCAAAAACCCAATCGGCTGAGTAAACAAAAAGAAGATAATAGCCGAATAAAGAGTTATTATAAATATGTAGAAATCTCCTATTTTAAATTGATTTATAACTTTAAAAATAAGTGCAATTTTAATATTCATTTAGTTGCGGGAAAGGATATTTTAAAATATGTATAGTAGTTTGTAAAAAAAACAGGTTATAAAAACATTTAAAAAATCATCACTTTTGAAAGCTTTTATATTTTCACCATGTGATTTTCACCATGTCCATCAAAGCTCTAACGAATGGTCATCTAGTTATTGAAACAAATATTTCCTTTAAATTACATGCAATGTTTTAGCCTTAAATGTTGCTCTGATAATATACACATTTTTGTAAGTAGGCTATGAGATGAATTTTTAACAAAATAGACAATAAAACATTATTATCCTCATAGCATGTCCCAGCCACCGTATCCTGTCGGTCTTGGGCGTAAATAAAAATACAATCCAGTGTAAATTAAACAACTACTTCTCTTTCCTCCTATCTTACTATTGAACAGCGTACTTCAAATCGATCTTAATTTTTACTACTATTATACCAACCAATAAATCGTTGCATAAATGTCAGACTAAATCACTCAGACTTGATTGAAAAATAAAGCAAAATTCCGATCGATCGCTAGCAGATCGCTATCGGCACTAAGCTCCAACCATTTCCGAACATACTCCAGCAACCGTACAATAATCATAATGAAAAACACATCCCGCCACCGGTAATAGCCGATTTTTATCACCTTCAAACGGTAATTCTGGTATTTTGCTACCACGAACCGAACCGGCGATCCAATATATTTTGCCGGCACCGGTCTGGCCGCCCGCTGCCCCAGCGTGAAGCCTGCGTGACCTGCCCGGCGTGCGTCTACGCCAGTCCATAAAAGTGCCATAAAAATGCGATTCCCCCTCGTGGCCGGTGCTGGGTGCTTAAAACAAATCAAACCAATATTTTGAAAACACCACCGGAGCGCTTGCTGGCCGGACCAAATCCGTTTGAAATCCACCCCCAAGGATTAGGTTTCCTACCGCCGTTGGACGGGTAAGGACACCGGCCACGACGACGAGTTTGCGATGACTCCCGCGCGAGCTTGATTTAGCTGTTTTACGAGCCAAATATTTTACGACAAATAGTCGCCCGCGATTCGTCGCGCGACAGGTGGCGGTGCGGTGCGGTTTGGATTGGGGCTGTCCACCCCATTTGGGTAGGTCGAACCCCCGGGTCTGGCCGCAGTCACGCTGTTAAATTAATTTATATGTTATGGAACAATATTCGCCCAGCGTCATTGTCTTCGGCCGGTTGGATTAACCATTTTCGCTTGCCTAGCGTTCGATCCTGGTCGATCGATGCTTAAGAAAAAGAAGAAAAACAACTCCAGTAGCCCCGCTGGGATCAAATTCGTCTCGAGAAAGGCCACCGCCGTTCCTCTCTCTCCCCCCTGTCTCGAGACCGCGGTCGAGGCGTCGAGGCGATGATAGACCCCGGGGAATGGTTTTAAAATATAGGAAAACCGGGTATCTCGCGCAGAGCCGACCGAGGGGAAGGTGTCGGTAGAATTATTAAATTTTGATTTGTCGATTCCGATGGCCCGTGGACTTTTTACGATTCACCCACAAAAGCGTGCGCCGTCACCGAACCGGATTGCCATAAAACTGTTCGCGCGGTTGGATGCTGCCCCGGGTCCGGGCTATTTACATTCCACCCGGTTCGGTTTTCTATCGCGCAGTGGGTTGGGATGTGGAATTATTTTGACTGCTGCACAATGGGCGAAAGCAAACAGAGGTTTAAAATTATTGGATTACCCACACCTGTCTCAGCACACCTTCGACGGCGCTACCATTGTGCTATTGTGCGCGGCCTGTACGCATGAATTTTCCTGTCACGCGATAGTGTATCAAGCAGTAGCATGTGTTTTTGGGCCTTTGTCAAGCTGGTGTCCGCAACGAAAGACGAGCTATACCCACCCGCTGGCCGCTGGTGCGTATGTTAATTTATTTTTATTTCAATTTGGAATGCAAATTTTGCAACAGATTAAATCATAACCGATGTGGTGCCTCCCCTTTTGTGTGCGGAACGGAACGATCCATTGAGTGGTTGGGTAGACATGCACAGCAAATTAGAACCATTTATTTAAAATATTTCTCGTTCGTATTTTCGTTCATAGTCTCTGAAGGCCACGTGAAACTAACTGCCACGAGCATGTGTTTCATGTGCATCTATAATATGTTGAAGCACTACCATTAAAACTATATGGCCTGGTAGATATAAACATGCAATAAACGACCAGCTTCCAGATAGTGCCACAAGCTTACAAGCACTCAAAGCACTGAAATCGAGCTGACAATGAATTCAATTTGCAACATTAGCAACAAGGTCGGAGGAGTGTTGCGGACTGCTCGTCACATTCGCATCACTTGGAGCTTCTCCCCAGTGCGCTGTTATGCATCAATTAACACCAATCCTTCACACCAAATGCAGGCGTTATTTATTGCCACCACAAAGCACCCGCACTTGCAGCGGGGTTTCAGGATCGATTATCAAGCCGAAGTATGCGTTTGAAGCCACTGCAGGCTCGGCCACTGCAGTTTCACGAGCAGGGAACCATAAACTGGCGTAATAACTTAATAAAGCCATCAAATCGATTGCAATTATCGGCTGACAGTTTCCCATCCAAGCGACCCCCGTAGTGCAAAGGGTTGCTGTGGGGTGTCGTTTTTGTTGACGATGGTTGAATGAAAACTTTTCAAGAACCTCGCGCGATCGCGCAGGGAGTTTGGAAAATTAATAGCTCCATCGTAAATAACTCAATAGCCGTGCGGTGGTGCAGCCTTGGTGATCGATACGTGCAACTCGTTGCTCATCCATACGCGTGCGTCTCGAACGCACCGCCCGACATCCTGTATCTCCTCAGAGGCATGCATCGTGCCAGGGTGCGATGCTCCCGAACGGTGCGGAAAATGCAATTAGTTTTATATTTGCTGTGACCGTTGTGCTGGATGGCCCCGGTGCCTGTTGGGGCTCTCACGCGAAGCGGGTCCCTGTACCATTCATAAATAATTGAAAAGGAGCACAGTGGACAGTTTGTTGCAATGGTCTGGCAATGGTTACGAAAAGGTTTTGCTCTGGCTACGGGTGCAGAACAAAACCTGCTGTCCTGTACTGTCGTTTACGTAGCACGGGTAGTTCTGTTGGCGTTTAATTAATTTCTCACTTGTACCCCGCGGGGTGGTCCGGACAAGCTTGTTTGGTGAGTACATGTATTCAATCAGCAAACATGCTTGGTGAAATTGGTGCACTTGTATACAAGTCAGCAATACAAAGTTTTCAAATGAAGGATGAGAATGTTTTCATTCATTTTCCTATGCATTAAAATCTGTGCTAGACTATGTCTTTAAACTCCATTCACCGAAGGAAGTTAAAAAAATCCATAGAAAATCTATTCGTTTTACATGTAACTAGAACGAGATTTATATTCAGATACAGAATGTTAGTTAGCATATTAAATATAAAATAGCAAAAAATGTTAGTTAGCGTATTTGATATCGATTCTCTTTGTTGGAATGAAGCGATTTGTTTCGAGCTCTGTTAAAATTAATTTTTAAGATGCTTTGTATTACTTCATTAAATTAACAATTATTATTATCCACATGACTGCTGACTCCTGAAGTGATTATTAACTTTAATAGCCAGAACAGCTCATGTACATTTTTTCATTATTTTTCCATAGAAATTTTTTTCCTGTGCTTCACCTGCTTTGAACCAAAGTTCAATATTTGATTTTCGATCGTTTTCAGTCCCGGATCAGATTCCATCAGTTCAACAAATTAAAACTATATTTGCCTCCTAACAATTTAGTAATATTGTACTGTTTTCTTTTCTCTAATTAAAACGTAACTATGAAGATATTGGACCTAGTTTTAGTCTAGGGACACAGAATATTTCCCTTTAAATCTTCATGTTTCTCTGTTAAAATCACAAAAAATAAAAAATCACTACATTCCATTCACATGTTATCTGCGTATTCACTCAACTTGCACCTTTGGAAGACAGTGTCTTCTAGCCGAAGCTCTTAAAATAAATGTATCTAGCTACACTGCGTCAGCATCATTTATCCTTCTGATGTTATGCATTTTGTGTGGTTATTAGAAAATCTCGCAATAATCATTACATCTAACCGACAACTGATGCTCAAATACGTTCTAAACATTCGCCCAATATAACCATGCGAGTGGAGAGAAGCTTCGTATGGAAATTGCTTAATCAAAGCAATCCAAGTCCAAGCACAAGCTCGAATGGCTCAATATTTTCATTAACCTGTCAACGGCACCTCCCGCAATTGAAGCGTGCGTAATCACGTAGCACCTTGCCGGGTGCGCATGAGCCAACCGTTTACCATCTTAGTGCTCAAGCTCAAGCGCTTGGCACAACCCGTACCACCACCAGCACCATACAGCAACACGGACGCAACCGTGAGAAAGCATAAAATTACGCCAAATAATGTAATGTAACAACCGGATCACCCGCTGCGCGTAGAGCGTCGCAGTAACGGCGCGCGGACATTCCATGCGCGGACGGTAAAACCTAATGCACTCTTCTGCACTATTCCGGTCCGGTCCGGGGTCGACCCACGGCATCCACGGTGGTGCCTCATTTGACCAAATTTGGATGCGAGCTTCCCCACTTGCGCAGCACCTTCTCGAACGCCGGACTTAATCAAGCGGTTCGGAGGCAAGCACTCATTACTGGCGTGTTGCAACGACCTTCCGCCACTAACACCCTGTTTGTGGAACCCGCGAACCGTTTAATATTCCTCATTATACCTTACAGGGAATATTTGGTACAAAATACGCGATCAATGCGCGACGTTTGAAAGGACATTTTGATGCAATGAATTTAACGTTGTTGTTTTTTTCTTTTTCGTCAACATAATTAACAACCAACTAATTAAATGCAGCTCTCGGGACGGTCGGGTGTTGAGCTAATTATTTAGTGGTGGGTACATAAATTCATATAAATCGTTCCCGTCTGCGCGAGTGGGTGGGTTTGAAACGCCTTTTTGTCGCACCCATCCAAAGCCAAACATTGAAAGCGATCGATAAAATGTAACCCCGGGGCGCTATGGGTGAAACACTTCACGACGACGGCTGCGGATGGCCATAATTAAGAAGTCGTTAATACATATTTTTAATTCCTCAACCCACTGCCTACACTCTCGGCACGCTCAGCGCTGAGTGAAAGATGTGCAAAACTTTGCAAACAGCAAACAAACAAATGCACAAAGAAACCTCCGAAACTGCATCGTGATCTACCGAGCCGACCAACGATCCACCAGCGATCTACCCCCACATATACACGCGTGCATATAAAAAAGAATTAATTTAGAGTATTTTTTATTCCGCACCTCTCCTCTCAGCTTTCCTCACCGGTTCTCGAACACTATGTGTCGAGCGAATTGGCGTGGTCGAACGAGTGTTAATTGCTAACGCCTGCCTACGTCTGTTCCGCCGATCGAACGACGATCGCCAACTTCGATCCGATTCCGGGCCAGCGAACGAAACGAAATCACAGACGTTTTAAGCAGGGCATAAATATTCGGACGGAAATTTCACGCTTGTCGTTCCGGTGGGTGTGGCAGGCACGCTGCAGCAACGCATTAATTTCGGGTGTTGCGATGCAAGAAGGTGTCGGCGAATGTAAAACCACCCCAAACGTTTGCCGCCAAAACGCATCGTGAGGATGGTGGTATATATGCGACTGTATTTACTGCGAAACTCGTAAAAAGTACAGACATCATTAAGTTTATTTTAGAAAAGTAAACAATATCACACTTACTTAAAAAGATTGACTGGTGAAAATGTAATTAATATAATATTAAAATAAAAACTGACAAATGAAAATTTCTCATTTAGAATGAGAATTTTAATTGTTCATATATTTTAATCCCAATTGAATGATTTTTGGATTCAAATTTAACAAAATATGAAAAAAAGAAATAAAAATATTAAGACCATTGGATATAGGGAAAAAAAGCATACAGGGTACAATCACTTTAGTGCTATTGAAGGAAGGCATAAGAGAATATAAAAAAAAACCAAAATGCAAAAAAATTTTCCTGAGTTTCTGTTTCGTTTGCAAAAAAAAATTGTTTTAAATCGTAAAAAATTCAAAATATATTAGTTTTATCCGATTCAAATAAGACTAAACTAAAGTATTCCAAGATCGACTAATGTACGGCAATTTAAAAAAATAAACTTAAAGTACTTCAAAGTAAAAATGAATTTAAGCGGAATTGTACTTCATGGCATGGTATACCTTAATTAGGCTTTTGCTCTCAAAGAGTATAAATAAGATTCACATTCAAATCACTTTCTATGTGCAAAAGGATTCATTAGGTAACAAACATAGACTTACTTCGCTCGACAGAGCAATATTTAATCCAAAGCCGGGGAACGCGACGTAAAATTAAAATGAATTGTTTCACATCTGCAGATTACGATCATTTATTTATGTTTTTCGATTTGCTGCAACCACAACCTTCGGCACATGAGGCGATGGATTAACGAATTGCATTGAAAACACCGATAGAACGAGCATTGGGCTCATTCCAAGAATGCACGCCCCATCATGTCGCTCGTTGCTCGGAACCCGCCGAAGTTATTCATTTCCATACGCCTTCTAGTTTTTCTTATGTTGTTCGCTTTTCAGTGCGATTTCGACGCTGAAGCACATCCGATCTGCATCTGCTCGCACCTTCGCACCTTCCCCCGATTGGGCTAGAAAATCCGTTCCGAAGCCCGAACAAAACGACGAACAAATGTAGAACATGCTGTCGGATTCGGAACGTGCGTCGGTGCAACATGATCGAATTCAGCTCGCACATTCACGTGTCGATCGCAGCGATGGGGACCTGCTGTGAGCGGTGCATTTATTTTTTTTTTTGTGTGCCGTGTGCCCCAATCGTTGTTACAATCTGCCAAACAAAATTGTCGAACCGTGGCGAGTGCGTAAATCAACGATGCGATTTGATCTTGATGTACGTAGCGCTGAAATGGGCACGAGTTCGCAAAACATGGCTTCACGCTTCATCCCCATGTCCGAAGCGCACCACGTGAGACATGATTTATCTGTTGCAGAATGAAATTATATTTGGTATAAAGCGAATAAATAAAGGGCACTTGTCACTGCACAATAAAGTCATCCTCTGGCCCGGACAGATCCTCCATATAGCGGGGTAGCACCCGAGCCGCACCGGCATGGTTACGTGTTATTTATTTAATTTTACGAGCTCGTTAAGATTTCATTAACACACCCGGAGGTTGGTACACATTTCTAATAAGACCTGACACTAATTTTGCTTATCGATATTCATCGATTAATTGCTCCTGTTTGCTTCTTCCGCCAGGCGCGAGACGGCAGACGCCAGCTCTTTGGCATCGATAGCAGTCACCGTTTGCAAGCAGGCAGGCAGCCTAACTGCATCTATCCTGTGCACGCCAGGTCTGTGATAACCTACGTGAACCGGACGATACACCAAGACAAGATCGTCATCCATCGTACACTCGACCGAAAGCGCTGCACTGTTCATGTCAAACGGTGTTATCGGACGATCTCGCCACACGTTGTTCCAAACACTTTGTACGTCAGATTGGTCCCGCAGATGATGGGCGAGACCCTGCCGAGGAACCCTGGGCGAGAAACGGCATTCTGAAGCAACGGCAACGATGGGCAGCGATAAGATGGAAGATCAATATTTATATGTTAATTAATGTTAGATAACTAAAACCGCGGGCAGTGCGAAGGTGAATCTCGCGAGCGGCAACGGACAGGTTGCTCGGGACGACGTGCCCTCACAGTGCAGTGAGCTTTATCACCAACACGGGCGAGTGATAATAATTTATTTTCAGTGAAAAACTGCTCCCGTTTCACTAGCCTCCGCTCCACTTGCCCGTGTGAAACAAGTTCCACTTCCTCCGCGTTCGGGGCCGGTTATCGCCGGTATGTGCGAGTGCACCGGGTCCGCACATATAATCTGCTTATCGAAGCATTTTAATCTGAGACACCCGACACGTCTGCCTTCTGCGTACTGCAACACACCGGACGCGCCAGCAAGGGCATGCAAATGCGAAAAGGGAGCTTAAATTCGATCAATTCCGCTGCAGCCCACCGGCACCTCCAGCTGAAGAAGACGAAGCACGCCAGACAACGAATAATACCTCGAGGATTCCTCTGCGCTTTGCGCGAGATGCTGTTCGCTTCCACCGGGCATATGGGAATAACGAATGGTTTTTTGTTTTTTTTTTTTTTTGCTGCCCGCAAACGCGTCACTAATAATAGGGCAGCCCGGCTAGAGAAAGCAAACGCGTCAGTTTCGGATGAAAAGTGTAGCAAATTTTTCACCTTAATCGACGCTGTAATTAAATCATGCTACTCGGTGCCATCTTCAATGGGTTCGATTTTGCCGGCAAGAACCCGGTTTGCCACGAACGTTGCAGCCCCATTCGGCCGGGGTAAGGTGATAAAATATGCATCCCCGTTTAGCGCGGGCTGCTTCACCGTGGCGCATTTAGATACAATTCTTCGGGCATCATGCGTACGCGAAGCGTGGTCGAATCGGTTGGCACTGTCATTAAAATAAATCAGCTGCAGAAATGATCTTTAAGTGACCGGTGGTCCGGTGGAGTTCTGTAAATCATCAGCTCTGGGTGGACCGCTGCCGCGGCTGCATGTCGCGTCTAATGAAGTACCTAATGGCAGATAAACAGGAAGCATTTAATTTATTGCACACCACGGCCCATTCCCGTTGGAAAATGAAACAAGTAGTAAATTATGTTTCGCACGAATGCTGCGTCGCTAATTTATTTAGCGAAATGGGATGTTTTAAAACAAAGTCAAAAATCGTTTGCATGTTTTGCAAAACACACGTCATGGTTTGGTGTGGACAAAGGCAGGAACTCGCACTACATTTAACGAAATACTCCTTTGGCATTTTTTTGTTCTAGAGACAATTGTGAGGATCGATTCGAAATCAAATAATTATCACAAATATTTATAAAAAAATATAATATTTTATGCAAAAAAAAAAACAAGGCTCCTACCTAAGCCAGTACGTTTGCCAAACATCATCGATATCATCTCTGTTTTATTACATTTTGCAACTTCTTTATTAAATGAAGCATTCAAAAAGAAAGGCTAAAAGAAAAGCATTCAAAAAGAAAGGCTAAAGGAAACCCCAACTATTCAGCTAAGCTCCCATAAGTTTATACATGATTTAAATTCACATCAAAACATATACACTTAAAGGGAATGCAACATGGAGTTTATTATAATTCATTATTTTGCATGATTATCCCTTTCGGAGTTAAAGGAATCATATTTAAGTTCTATTGATGCAATATGATTATTATATAGCATTTTCTTTTTTTCTTTATAAAAGCCTTGGTGCATTATTTGTAAAGATGTTAACCTAAATTAAAATAACTAAAAATTGTTGTTATGTTATAAATTTCTAAATTTAATTAGACATCTATACAAAATAAAACGATTTTTATTTTTTGTATTGTAAAATAAATTTCAATATAAGTAAAATATTCTTTAAATTTTAAATTATTTTTTGTAAAACTTAGTGTAAAACAAACTCGTATGAAGCACCCTGTACGTGATTGTATGTTTTCTGCCCAGTCATCAATCGGATTGATATAAATAAAAACAACCATGGCCCTTACCTAGAGCTTGCTTAAACTGTTAGTACAGTAGCATTTCAGTCGTTGCAGTAGCATTTAAAAGAACCTTAAGCCACGTATGGGAATCCAAATTCTGAGCAATACCATTTTTTTAGTGCAAAACTGTTGAGAGTACCAATATCTCTGAAAATTCTTATAATCTGCTTTTTTTTTGTCACCCACCGGTAACACATCGTTCGAGGTAAATTATCCTCGTGACCAACGTGACCTCAATTATTGTTCGCGCAAACGACACGTCAGTCAGATACATCGTGCGCTCTATGCTTTCTGGACAAAACCGGTGAATCCGTCCGCCCAAAAGGGCGCACGATTAACATCGCAGCCTACGGTTCAAAGTGCAAGTCAACTCAATGTTCCTGCCACCGGCAACGACCCACCCCGGGAACGATGCATTTGCAGCCTGGGCTGGAATAAAAATGCAAACAATGTGAAGTTGTTTTTTTTTCTTCTCTCTCCATCCATAGGCACCCGCTGCAACCCCGAGAAAGAGTGCCTACGGCCGGTCTTTTTGATCCAAACCACCGTGTGCCGTAGTGGCGTGGATTTACGACGATCCTGAAGAGTCCGCATTCATTGCCATTGCGATCGTATCGTGACATTCGAAAGGTGTTAACCGCTCAGTCATGTGCAGCGTCATCCTTGTGGTGGATCCGTCCACGAGCAGTAAGAAGAAAAAAAACGTCAGGATATCACACCCGACACCGATGACAACCGGATAATGTACCGGACCGGGCGCTTCCATCAACGCAAGCATGCAACTGTGGATGAATGCGAAGGCGGTACGGTATGGTAGGCGAAAATGCCGGCAGCCATGCTCGCAGGTGAAAGTGTCATTCGATATCGCATTCGTTGTCACGCCGGCAAGGATGTGGTATAGTATGAAACGGAACTGACTTCTTCTGTCGGGGCAACCGGTTGGAAGTTGCATATAATACTTTTAATTTTTATTAATTTCCCTTCTCTTTACAGCTACACTCTTTCGAGCAATATCAAACACTTCATAGTCTTCTGATCTCAAAAAAAAATAATAATCAAAAAATTTAAAAAAATTATCTCAATATTTGTTGTACCATTCCTCTTCCAGCAAGGGCAATGCGCTTTCAACAAAGACTACGCAATCGCCAACATTAGCGAGTGGGCCATCATGCCGAAAAGCGAGGACGCCCTAGCGTACGCCCTGTGGAAGGTAGGCCCCATTCCGGTGAGCATCAATGCGGCTCCGAAATCTTTCCAGCTGTACAGGTAAGACACACGGCGCGCAGTCGAATTTCCCGCTCCCTTTCGTCAGGACGCTTTCGATTTTGTGTTTCCACAGCAAGGGCATTTATGACGACGAAGCTTCGTGCGATAATTCGAAAGTGAACCATGCGATGCTGCTGCTCGGCTACACCAAGGACTATTGGATACTGAAGAACTGGTGGGGTGGTTGGGGCGAGGAGGGCTACATGCGGCTAGCTCGGGGGAAGAACTTGTGCGGCATTAGTAACTATGCCGGTTACGTCACGGTTTGAAGGGAGCTAGACGCGTGATTGAACCTTACGGGCCAAGCGGTCAAGTAAGGCACACACACAGAGTGTGAATATTTTAGTCAAATATATAATAATTCAAAGTTTTGAACCGTTTTGAACACATCATATTATTTTGAAAAAAAAACTGTTATGTTCTTGATCACAAGAACAACGCGGGATCATAAAGTGAGATTTAAACTTTTTTCATTTTAAAGTAAGCTTTGCTCTTTCATTTAAATCTTTTAATTTCTCCTTAAAAAATTGTGTTACGTTCAATTTCGATTGTAACCTATTTTAAAAATCATGAATTTATAGATAACATCTGAAAGTTATCCATGATAACTTTTCATCCTCTGGAATATTCTAATCGTCTATAAAAGAGTTTTGACTCCAAAATCAGTGACATTTTCCCATTAGCTTACTCAAAATTAGGAATGTCTAATTTTAGTCCTTAGCAAACATTTTTCAATGTCAAAAATCATCTCAATCCCTTACAACAAATGTAATCATGGCTGAAAGCAAGCGAGTAAAATATAGTCACAATTCCCACCAAATGCTCTCCCCCCTATTATCGCCAGAGCCAGATAAACCTGTAACTAAGGATAATAATATACCCCCACCAACACGACAGAACATTTCACGCCCGGCGGCGCAGTCGGTCTGAAATTGGATCCCGAGCCTGCCGAACTGAATCTGCAAAGCAGCGCCCCGTTCTGCTTTCCTCGTATCAGCAACGCTTGCGACGCGTTTCCGAACAGCGAAACCGCAAACAATCATGCATAAATTTAACTAATCTGATTTTACCACGAACCAAACCGTCCCAGGTGCCGAGCCGGTGTGAAGAATACAATTGTATTGCGAAAAAAAAACTCTACCGATATGCCCAAACCCATTGGGAATGAAGTGTGAAATCGGTTGTATTTTTTTTTTTTGGGAAGAAAGAGATGATGATGACACCTTTTTTTGCGGATGACCACCTACAGAAGCCACCAAGAATCGATCCCGTCCCCGTTTTGCGCCACGTTTCGATCGTTGGTGCCGTCGGCTCGGATGTCTTTTTGCTTCTTGCATCATTTTTCGATGACTTGAGCGGCCCGGTTGCGGCCCGATACGGGGACACTAAAGCCGTGAATTATTGCAAATCAAAAAACATTTATTCGTGAAGCAAAATACGATCCTCACTCGTTCGGTGCTATCTCGCTCCCGGAACGGAAGCGTTTCCAGAAGCAACCAGGCCGGATGGAAGGAAAATGGACCTAAAATTGGCGACGAGTCGATACGTTGCTCGGGTCGTGAATAAAATATAGCCCACAACGTACAGGATACGGTAATTTTCGGTCGTTAAACCGATTCGATTGCCAATGCTTTACGACTCGCTGCAGGGTTTGCTACAGATCGTGTCGAGTTAAGCGGTCTTGAATATATTTAATTTGATTTTCCAAAATTAGTTAACTAGACTGTCTTTAAAAAAAGGTAAAGGTCATGAATGAGGATTATGTAAATCGAATTCTGTTTGTAGATAAATCTCCAGCATATTTCTTTCCCTGTATTTGCGACAAATAACACACCATTTCGAATGAGGTTGGGATTCCAAAATTTGATTATATTTTTGCACTTTGCACAGCGCGCTTCTCTTCCAATCACTCGCTCTTTCATCTTTCGCATTATCATTACTCAACGCGTGTATCTACGCACACCGTACAGAATACGCTAACGCCTTTGAATTGCCTGCTAATTGACGATGAAATGCGTTCGATAAGAAACACAAGCCGGCCGGCATCGAAAACCACCGTGCGAATCAGTTTACAGTGCAGTTTTTTTTTTTTTTTTGACACCACAAAGCGGATCGCTCCATCGTAAACCGCAAAACGAAATGCACCGAAATGGATGCATCGGTCGGTCATCGTCACCCGCCCGGTTGGACGGTTGCACACAGGTTGATGGTGCTGCCGGTGCTGCTTGCATTGTGCTGTGGCGGTGATCTTACGCGAATCCGCATCGGCGACGCTTCAAAGCCATTGTTCAACATTTCTCTATCTTGTCGAAATGCATCAGCGTGGGCAAAATAAATAAAGTGCACGCGGAAAAAAGGAAGCCGCTGCAGAAGCGGCAGCGAACATCCGTCCACCGTGAACCGTACGCACTGCACTGAGACGGATCCTGGGTGGATGGAACGAGAATTTGGACGAGATCGGAATGAGGATTTACTTTACAAATGATCAACACTTGTAAGCCGTCAGTATCGCGAGCCACAGCATGACTGTATTTTTTTTTTATGGAAAACGAAAATGGTCATTGAATGGAGAATATTTTATATTTTTAATGTCATTTTAACATTCGAAACAATTTGTAATTGTAATAAGAGTTTAGGTTTTAGTGCCATTTTTTAACTTGCTTTTAATTTCAAATATATTCTCCATGTAAAATAAAATAAACATTACATTTTAATTGATCTTATCTTTATAACGATCCAAACTATTCGAACATAATTGATTGAGAATCCCCACCACGGAGCAAAAAAAAATCGTGAAACGTTGACCATTTATGTGAAACAATTAATAATTGGGTTCTTTTTTTATTCTTATTAGGATTATCTTTTTTTTACATTTTTTTTTTATTTTATCATTGCAATCATGATTCGAGTACTCCGAGAACGAGGGTTAATACAGCCAAAGAAATTGTTTTAAAAATAGTGTGAACTAAATTACATTACATTACAGCATTTTTGTTAATCCAATAATTAAAAAATAATCAATACTCAATTCAAAAATATTCAATACTCAGAATATACTTTGATGTTAGCTGAAAATAATTGTATTGATAAAGAATTCTAGTTTTAAAAAAGTATTCCAAATCTTCTTAATTAAAGGTAAAATAAATCAAGCGCGACCAAGCTGCAGGGTGGACATCCCATTACGATTAGAACCACCCACCTAAAGCACATTCTAGACATCCAACGTTCGTGTGTGATCTTGTCCGACGCCAGCCATGAATTAGGAGGCGGAGGAAATAAAAGTATTTAACCTTCGGAAATTATGATAAATCACTCACCACCGTGAGGGCATAAATCAACGCTGGTTAGTCGGCTTTCACACGGAAGCCTCAGCCAACCGATAAGGTGTTGAAAATCGCTATTAGCGAATAATGCAGCCCCGATAGGCGGCTTTCGGGCCCATTAGCTTAAGTAGGATTATTTTCTTTGTTTCGAATGCACTGCTTTATAGTCGTCGGGAGTTTGCTTAGAACCACAGGAATCCTTCACCGGGTGGTTTGTTAATTCCAGCGATCGATCTTCGAATCGTACACTGTTCGACTTCGTTAGCTAAGCACACCTTCAGCTCGTGCGCTCAAATATTCAACATATTTGACGTGGACACACTCACAAAGCACGATTCTTCGCTGTTGAAACAACAGCTCCATGTCGGCGTGTCGATCAGCACGGTGACGACGCACGGTGTTCGATCCAAACATTAGCTAACGTCTTCCTTTATTTGTGCCAGCAGTAAAACATCTGCACGTGCGAACCGCAACGATCGGGCCGGAGATTTCGGTGGAAGTTTGCCAGGGCAAGATTATGACCTCAATATTTGCCATCGAACCATCGAAACGTCGGGCGCCACGCGATGCCCACCGTCGGAGGCGGAGGCGCATCAAACGCGCGCTTCGGACACGGGAAAGTGATTTTTATTGATGGACGTCCACCGACCTGTCAGTTCCCGTCCTGGAACGACGTGCGCATTTGAAGGATATGTTGTGCGAAATGAAATCATCGCGGATCTACGCAATTGTCCGGTGCCCAAGGCTCTCGTCGAAGGCTTTGTGTAATCGAATCAAATCAACACTAATTGGCACTAATACACATCGGGCGACTGGCCGCAGACTTCACTTTTGTCCAAACATTGACGAATGATTGATGCGGTAGTGAGGGAGTTCGTGTCATGGTGAGGTATCATCTTGTGGTCGTATTTATTCGTGTACGCTTTTGTTTGTTCTAGTATGTGTATTTAGCGTATTGTAATGATTGATCCTAATTTAATTCAAATGACCTTCTCGAAGCAACCTTATCGAGGCATTTACGAACTCCCTAAGACAAGTGTTACCCTGACCCTTCGTTCCATAATCAGCATATCTGTTACTAGTTTTTTTTTCTTCTTTTTCTTCTTTGATGTTTGATTTATGAGACATGATTTGGCCACGCCGATTGCGACCATGACACGACCGCGCGAGTATTTCGCGTCGTGCATTTCGATCGACTGCCATCGGCCACGAATTCGACATTACGAAAAATTAGCCAAAACGTTCCGCA
>JXWZ01004938.1:0-23928 GCA_000956215.1 Anopheles farauti No. 4 | reverse complement strand
CGTGACGGTGCGCTAATGCGATTGGGATCTGTTTCGGGTCGGTTCGGATGGGACGCGTGCGGTTTCCATTCGTGCAGGCCGAGCTAAACGAGTTGACCAGCCTGCCGTTGTCGTACCGAGCGTCGCACAGTGGGCGAAATCGTCAAATGCTGCATTTTATTGGAACATTTTTTATAAATTTTTCATCAAATATTTGCTTTTTTTTTTTTTTATTTTTCAAAATTTTCAAATCAGCTATTGGTAATAATTGATAATTTATTTTTTCATGATGTTGTTTTTTTTTTCGGGGTTACCCATAATAAGAGACTTTGACGACAAGTCATCAAGTAATTTTCGTAAGTCATCATAACCTTACAAAATGTAAAAAAAAATAATTTACCAAAAAGCTTAACGAATTGTATTAAAAAAGTGTAAATTCAAACCATGTTCTACGCTCTTGTTTCAAAACAAAACATACTCTACTAATTCCCTGCCTATTTAATTAACAATAGTTTGTATAGTAACGCTCGATTTTCCGTCCAGAAGCACAATTTCTCCTCTTGAGCGAGCAGATGAGTTGAGCACCAATATCGGCAGTGATTGAGCGAGAATTGGATGTAATCAGCGATCAGAGCGAGAGAGAAACGAGTACGATTGAACTCATTATTTGCAGAATACAGGGCTACGGATTTCTCATAGTGAGCTCGAACAACTCACTGAGAAGAAGTCAATAGGAAGCACTCGCACGCACTTCTCTTCTATAAACACGTTTGTTTACGTGTTGTAGCGAACGTTACTGTCAGTGATTGTAAAAAAGTTGCTGATAAAAAAAAAAACAAAAAAAAATCGAGCTTTTGCTGTTAAGATAAAACATTTAAAAAAAGCTCGAATTTAAACTCGCAGTCAGGTTCGATTAATGTTTGTTTTGTTTTTGGCTAATGGCGTTAGTTGTTGGATTTTGACACATATTTGTGACGTTTGAGCTTTATTCGTTACTATAGTTTACTTAATAAAGAAAAAAAAAATGCAAAATCAATTCAAATTGTCGTGCGAGAAAAAGAGAGAGTGAGTGAGGGACATATAAAAACGAATCTTCCCATAAATCCACCAGCCGTTGCCCAGTGTTCCGGCGCGTCCGGGCGCTTGGACTTAAAAGTCTCGCGTGCCCGTTTTGCCCCAACCCAACCCCTTCCCAAACCCTCCCCTCCCCCACTACCAAGGATGCACTTTTGCTTTCGTTCCGGCGCGTTCCTTTTTCTTGCAGGCGCATCTCCTCCGCGTGGCCGGCGGCGCTCTGGGGCGATGCGATTTTACCCTTTCCGTCGCCCGCCGTTACGTAACCACCGTCCCGGCGGGCATTATGTTGTTAACTTATCGTGGCAGCACGGGGTGCATCTTCAGCTGCTTCGGATGTTGTAGCGGGGTTTGTGTTTATCGCTTCTTCGAGGGGCTTTTGAGCTTTGCACTAATGCCGTTAGTGCGAGCTCGTTTGTGCTTTGTTTTTTCTTCTCGCTCGTTTGCGGTCGTTATTTTCTTTCGCCAGCTACTTGCTGCAAGCGCACCCGTGTCGTCTTCGGAAAGGTCTGCGCTTAGATAATGCGGGCCCCGTTCTGTGCGGCATCGCGCCGGATTGCGTGAGCAAGCGCGGTTGTACACGCAGAACGAGCCGGCCATATCGGTTGCGGATCTCTTCAGTTGAAATTTGTTTGGTTTTTTTTTATTTATAGAGTTTTTTGTTTGTTTTTGTTTGTTGTGGTTCGTTGTTTGGCTTCGCTCTAGTCACGCCGGTGTCGGTGCCGGGTTTATCGGAATCGCGTTCGTGCATACCGACACACAAACACTCACACTCACAACCGACACTAACTTATTATTAGCCACCCAGATGAGATGGCAATCGGTGCTGTGTGAGATGCCTTTAACCCCTTACACTAGACGGGCATGAGCATGATGGCAGTTGGTGCGAAATGAAGCTGTAGATGAAAGCTTCATGGTTGTTGTTTTTTTTTTTTATTGCTTTTCACTCACCTGTGTAGCGTGCGAACCGGCACCGGTGTGCAGCGGGTGATTGGTTTTACGATAAGAACGATCGATTTGGCGTAATGTGTTTTGTTACTCAATCACAAGAATAGTGCGCTCGTACTCCCCCCCACCACCCGTTACCGATGCCGATTAACTTCGAATGGACGACATTACCAAACGCGCCGTTCGGAACGAGCGCTCGAGCTTCGCTCCTCCCGCCATGCCGGCCTCCATTGTTCGGTTCGGCCATTTGCATGCGCACCTGGCCCAACCCGGCGTCGTACTGCCGACTCATCCACCGCACTTTCGGCCAGTTTTCGGCACGACGCAACACAAAGACCTTCACCGGGATGGTGAAACGGGCTGCGATAAAATAGATGCGCCCACGTCGCGTGCCAGTTACGTAAGCCATCGGTGTCGCTCACGCTAAGAACGCACGGCCGTGGACGGGGCGGTTTCCATCTTATCAGCAAACGGCGCGCACACCGCACGCTCGGGCGGAAATCCTTCCGCAAAGCCCCCGGATTGCCGGGAAACCGGGCCCGTAACGCAAACATCAACAATTTCGGGCACGACCGGTACGCCTTCCCGCCGAAGCCTTCCCGGCAATAATCGTTTGAGTTTTCGCACTCAATAATGCTAATTAGGTGCTCGAAGGGACGGGTTTTCCCGCTCGCTTTCCCCCCTCCCCGTTCCACAAGGCAACGGGCGTGTAATAAGGTGAATCGAAGATGGGACCACTTTCTTCTAATCCACCCGAAAACGGAAGCGGCAACTATCGGGCGCTCGTGAAGCGTATCGGTTGGGGCCAGCCAGCGTCGCTACAATCTGTTATTTATAGAGCAAATCCCGCAGTTTCGTTCGTTCCGAGCACCATAAAACTTTATCATCGACATGGCATGAAGCTGAAGGGCTGTTTGAATATCGTGTTACACATTTCTACCATCATTTTTCTATAGCTCCTGCAAGCAATGGTAGTAAATTTTTATGAAAATAATAAAAAAGGCGATAATGAAGTGAGCTTGTAGTGCGGATTGCATATTTTTGCGGCGCCAATTTTATGCATCGTATGTGTGGCTTTAGGTTTTAATAAGCAATATTAAGCATAAGATGTTGCTGTTTTGGATAATCTTGTCTTTAACATATATGAAAAATCTATTTTTTTATGTGAATCGACTTCCACAATTCTAACCTCAAAAATAAAAGCACCGAGGCGGACGATGATAGACGATATAACGATTTTTGGCACAATATAATCTTTCGATCGGGATGAAATAGCCCTATTTTGTTGGTAGACTTTGCGATTTTTTCCAAACCACTAAAGACACTTTTTCTAACAAAGACAATTTTCACCATCGGTGCCTATAAAATGCGTTAAAATGCATTAAAAAACGAAACGTTTAAATCCTCACTTTTTCTTTCCAATCAAAGATGATCTAAAGCGTTCCTTCCCGTGGTCCACCGCAACTCCAAACCGACACGATGCTGGTGGCTGCGTGGTAGAGCCTTCCGACCGTTCGAGAGGCAGGAGGGGTAAAAAATGAACCTACCATAATAACGTCCACAGTCCATGGACGTCCACTTGCCCGTTTATCACCACTCCCGCTTTCGGCCATTCAATTTAAAACCGCGTGAAAGTAAATCTCAAACGCCGACCGATGACACCCTGTACCGCGTTTCAAATGCGCTCCATATTGTTTGGTCTTACGTGCCGGATCCAGTTCGGGTTCGTTCCGCGCGTCCAACGCCGTGGGGTTTGTAATGGTCGTAATTTATTTTAAAGGCAAAACGATGATGCAAGTGCGCGAGGCGGCGGCTGCGGGTCACGCCGGGTAGTGTGTGGTTTATTGGACAAATTTTTAAATTAACTTAAATACGTCCGGCTGGTGGGCTTTTTCTTTGTTGTTCGGGGTTTTCCTTCTTTTTTTTTTTTGTTGTCGTCAGCCACAGACATACACCGGGCCGGGAAACGAATGCGCCCATGATTTAGCACGAAATGGTAAAATTGTGGAAAAGTTCATAAACGCTAAATGTGGACCGGTACGGGAGGCAGACACGGGCGCTGCTTGGCGGCCACCGTAAAGTTCGGTCTTTTGGTGCAGAAATTAGCCCATAAAAGCTGGACGTTCCGCCCTCCGTGCCCGTTCCGTTGCCCGTCAGTTTCCGTCAGTTTTACTGTGAGTGGCCGGCGGTTTTGATAACTGCGGGAGAAAAACGTGAAACAATTCAATTTTCATCACATACTAACTCGAAGGAACGTTTGTCGGTTGGCGAGTTGTATCCGATTTGTGGAGAACAATGATATTGAGTTCTTTTTCGCAAATCTTTTACCCTGTACGATTTGTAGTGAATTTGCTTTAAATGGGGAAACAAAAACAAAATGGAAAATAAATCCCAAGTAGCATCTCTTGGCGAAGATGTCAATATCTATATCTTCAATGTCTTAAAGAATCAGATTTCATCTCCAGAATTCGTGCCGGTTAAAAGACCCTTTTTCATATGTTTGAATAAGATTGATACCGTTTAGTACGTTGTAGTTCGTCCCGAGCGCTTATTTTTAGTAAAAGTCTTCATTTATATCTACCTTCTCCCATCGGAGCAATGGTCAAAGGCCGAATCCTTTCACACACCATCATCCATCATCATTTCGATCGCTTAACCTACGGTGACTAACGCGATTACCACCACGCTCCTCTAACAAAACACATCCTACGTCCTAATGAATGCCTCATGAACCGTCGTGCTTCATCGAGAATATTTAGAAGAGGCGATTTTTTTTGCCTGCTCTCTCCCGTCGCTTAAGCGTTTTGCACAAACGTCAAGCAGAATGAACGATGAGACGGCACTTTCACCCGGGCAAAACTTCAAGGGTGTAAGGTTAGTATTTTTTTAGCCGCGCACAAAAGGTCAGATCGTAGCGCAACCACTCACCGCTGCAACACAGAAGCGGCCTTGGCCGGGGTGACAATTTTTAGTGTCGTTTACACACGAAAAAAAAAACGAACCAACATACTTCAGGAGCAGCTCCCGGGCGGGAGGATAAATAATAATTGACACGCGACGATCGCGATGCTAAACCAGGGAATGCCCGGTCCGGTTTGGAGCGAAGCCCGGCTCCCTGATGTAATCAATACCGCAGCAGTTGCGCGGCGCAAGTGAAAGGCACCGCATCTTCAGATCTCGCGCGTTTCGAGGCCAGGTACTAGTCGAAACTAGCGCGGAGAAGCAACGAAACCTCCCGACGGCGATGATGGATGAGGTGAAGGTGTTCGATGAGCTTATGTAAATCCGACCGATGCCGGACGCGTCCGATCAGCGCGGTAGTTACGTTCCCAAATATGAGGGAGACAAAAGTAACACACCGAACTAAAACAACACCGCGTTTTCTGGAGATTAATCGAACCGCTTGTTTCGGTCGGTTTAAGACGGTTGGATCGCTCGTATTGATTGATAATGAGCTGTCTCGAGGTGGATCGCGCTCCAGATCTGCTCCCAGGTTGTGTTGCGTCAAAAAAGCACAATTTGTTGCGGTTGTGCGATGGTGTTTGATCACTGAGCTGAGGCTTAGTTGGTACCTCCAGATTCCGAATTTCATGATTTATGATTTCATTTAAACACCACATTTGTGTAAAGCATTTCAAAACAAAACAAACACACTAAACTTTTGGAGCTGTCAAAAACTGCCGAGCGTCAACTGAGTGAGCAGGTGAGCAAGAGTGAGATCCATCACTGCGGGCCTAAGCAGTGATTGAGTGAGAACCAGAGGCAACTTGCCATTAGAGCGTGAGTGAAAGGGAAATCCTCGTGATAACAAAAAGCTGACCAAACAATTGCACACACACACACCACTTCTGCTGCTAGCGTAGGAGAACAGAGAACGAAAAAGGAAATGGTAAGTTGTTACCGTTCCTTTCTCGGCCGGGCATGGATGTGTGGTGCGATTTATTTCTTTATTTGCTGTGAGCAGACAAGACGTCAAATAGGTATCGCTCTCGCGCGTACTGCTCATCACTATTTGCAGATTATATTATGCTCGGATCGAAGCACACTGCGTCTGATCCGATTCCAGCACCGAGTCCTAACCTCATTTCCGACGCCACTGATTAGCTTGGACGCTCTTGTACTTGAAGGAATGTTATAAAAAGCAGTGCCAGTAGCACAATACTCTCCGAATGAATGTGAGTTTGTGCCTGTGTGTGTGTGTGTGCAATCTGACACTTCCGGTTTTTTTTCCCTATTGCGGCTTTGTCGCCTACGTTGGCGGACCCGAACCATACACGGCAGAAATATATAGCGCCTAATTTCGCGCCGTGTAATCACGCGCCAGGGGCCCTATTTTTTGTTTTTTTTTTGTCGTTGCTTCCGTTGCGTCCCCGGCTCGATGTGCCTCCTCATCCACTAATAAAGCTTCCGGTTACTAATGGGAAATTAATCATTTCGCTTCGCCGGGTTTTCGGGCCCCCGAAATAGGCCCCGGTTGCTACGGTAGCGAGTGTTTGATTTTTTGGCATCGCATCGTCTAGCACCGAGGAGCTCTGTTCGAGCCACGGCCCGGCAAACGGAAGCCGAAGAAACCACACAGCGTTTTTTTTTTTTCGTTGTTGTTTTTATTGCCGAGCCTTGTTTTTGTCCAAACAAGAGAGGAGAAAAAATAACCAAAAAAAAAAAAGCAAGAAGCTTAGCAGCAGCGCCACCTGTTTAATGAAGTCGTGACGTGTGCACATTTTGTATCGTTTGCGTTTTTCGTATTTTTTTTCCCTGTTCGGTTTCTCGCTTCCGTTCTATTATCTAAAACTCTTGGAACGGTGGTCGTATAAATGGTCGTTTAATTAACGTCACGCCTTGCCACGGGAGCTTGTTGCACACGGACGTAATGAGCTCGGGCAGCGGAGAGGACGACGACTCCCGACAGCAGTAGTTTTTGGCACAAAACCCGCCGTCAAACGTCAGCCGGTGGATGGTTTGGATTAGTTCGTGACGTGCTGTGTAAATTCCGTCCGTCCGTCAGGCGTGTATCTGGTGCGGAGTCCGAGACTTCGGACCTTACCCAGACGCCCCGCTGCTATCTCCCAGTCGCGCAGAATTTGCGAGCTTCATGGCGTTGAGCTACCGCGGCGAAGCGGCGTTTCATTAAAACAGAGACTTGATAGCTTATCTCCGACGTCTGGTTGTGTGGAACACGTTTTATTAGCCGAAAAAAAAAATGCTACCACACATCAAGCATGGATTTTACAGCAACAATATTTCATCAAATGTAGGAAATCGGATGATGAAATCCTGTGCGGATGTAAATGTTTCCAGCATTTCAACAAATTCGGACAGATTCGGAAGCCTCCCTCCACTCCGGTACTCATCCGTAATGTCCCAATGCCCCATCCATATCACATTAACGACGCGGCACTAGTAATCGCTGCAATTATCGGAAGCGATTTTTTTCTTCTTCCCGCCTGCAGCTGCCAAAAACCGTCATCGCGACACTGGGCGCTGCCGCCTAATCGCTCGTAAACGAGTTACGCGTGACTAACACGATGTCACGGTCGCAAACTTTCGCGTACCAAAAAGGAGTTTGTTTTGTTGTTGTTGTTGTTGTTGTTTTTGGTCGCTCTGCCGCGCGAATTTGGGCGGCGCGTCATTAAATGTCGCTCGGCGGATCTCGCTAATCTTTCCGGCAATGATGGCGAAGGAGCTGCTCCGCTTCGGAACTGTCACTAGCACGAGTGTTATCGATGTGGTACAGTGATGGGGACGGAAAATTTGCCACACTGGACATTTAGGTGCTTTTGTTGTCACCTTTTTTACTGAGTACATTTAATATATACGAAATATGAGTGTGATTAGAAATGAGAAGACGTATGAGCTGAAGAAGACGTATGAACCAGGAAAATATAATTAGAACCAAGTACAGAAGCCATACAGATAGAGTGGTAGTTTTAAATTAATCTTAAATACTATTTCCAAATACCATTAGTTTTCATTTCCAAATATAAAAACATGCTACAGAAACAATCGGTTTCCTTGCATTCTTGTGTAAATATGAGTCAAACTAATATTTTAAGTACCAAAAACCATATTCATATAACCAGAGTGTTTGCACGGCGGTAGGACACTGCGATAGGAAGGCAGTATTAAAGTCATATTCCTTTAGAACAGCTTATAATTCCATTTTTCGATATCGTTTTCGATAACTTGTCGATAATGTCTCGAACACTCGGTTCAGGGGCGCTTCCTTCGGTCGATTACTGTAAACTCACGCACATGAAGGCTGCGACAGACGGCACTACGGCCGTCACGATGCTTCCTCTCCGTCGGTGGCGGAGTGAGAATTCAACACAGTGCTTGAATTGGGCAGAAGCGTGTGCGCACGTCGAAAAAAAAGGGAACACACACAAACACAGGGGAATAGCTCCGGGATGTACATGCATCCCAGCGCGCTTGACGCAAACACCTGCCAGCGCACGAGTCGGTTCCGCCCGGTGTGTATGCGTCTGTTATGTGATGTAAATTGAAATGGATCACTATCGACGATTTGCGGATGCGTATCTGTTTTTGCCACGTCCGGGGGGGGGGGGGGGGGAAACTGACGTATACATATTCATATCCCCGGCACGGTGTATTAGCTTTTCCAGTGGTGTGGCACATACCCTCCTGCATCCTCGGAGGATTTCGAATTATGAGGCAAACGTGGGGATTCCAATCCCGGTTGGATGACACACGCTCGAAGCCACTTAATAACGCTCGGCTTGCTGCCTTTTGTGATTACGTCCCGAAGGAACGCATCGACGTCATGTCGGATAGCTCCGAGCCCCAGGTCCCGTTCCGGATCGGAGACAGGTTCTCACGGTAGGGAGAAAAAACCCCCTCCCACCCCCACTGTCGGACCCAACCTTCTGAGCCACCCGCAATTACGTGACGTAACGACGGCAACTTGAGGCGGACGCCAAAAACGCTACGCTGCCCGTCACCGATGCACCGCACCGAAAACCTGTCGCCCAGTGAAAAGGTCACGTCAGTAGATGGCTTGTGGCCGCCACCTGCTCATTATCTTTCTCCTGCCCGGGTAAGATGCCCCAAAAAAAAAAAAAACAGCGTGCCCGAGTGGAACGTCGGCCGGCTTAACTGATGTCCCTGTTTTCCCGTGCCAGACGCCCAGATCGACCGGATCACCCGCGTGCCGTACTTGAGGATGTATCAGGTCCCCGTGTTTGCAGTGTTTGGCGCTGAGACAGCACAGCCCCTAATGCTAAACCTTAATTATACAAAATGAAACGATATCCTTTGCGGCAAAAACGGGTCACTAGACCCGCCTATCTGCCTTTCGGCTGACCAGCGAGCTAGGCACATCGGCGGTATCTAGGTCATCTATCTCCAAGACGCTATTGGAAATGGATCCCAAATGTTTCTATTTATTTTTTTTTTTTTGCTTCAAAAAAGACATCAGCTCGGTTAAGCTCTTCAAACAAGCTTATCAACAGCAAAGATAGTTTTCGCACGTCTTTCACGCACTTACAGGGCTTATTCGCGGATATTTACTTTGGTTCTTTGTGTGTGTGTGTGTGTGTGTGTGTGTGTGTGTGTGGGTGCGGTAGGAAAGGCAATGAAGTTGGTCCCGATAGGAGCACGTCCGTAAGCAAATCTATGCGAACTAGCTTTTGTGTGATTGTACTTATCTAACGTGAAGATAGTGACGCATCCAGGCATTTTGTCAACAAATGAGATCGTGCAATGTACCTGAAGCCTGTTCTATAAGTCATACAAACAAATATTACTTGCATTTGTTTGATTGGTTGTGGAAAATTCGGTTCGAAAATAAATGAATTTAAAATCATCGCGTGCTTCTATTCGAAAAACAATCGCACCAAACTTAGAGATGATAATTAGATTAAGTAAAAATTGCCAGCGGTTGTCAAATTGGATAACTTTCTATATCCTCAATTTCATGTTTATATTATTAACAGAGATTTTGAACATTGAAATGTTGTCTCAAGCAGCACAACAACGAATTTTCAATTGCTCTTTTAACGACTTTTCGACCATGACAGTTTAAATTTTTTACCCTGATTTATAACCAAACAATAAGACTACAAATGTTAACCCCAATTGCTAATTGTATTTTTAGCCACATGAAGTCCAATGCGACACGAATCTCAAAAAGCTGCTCCGTTCCAAAAGTGTAAAGGTTAATGTAGAGCAGCACCGAAGCACCTTCACCTTCAAGCCGAAGCCAATTGAAGGGTAATGCTTCACCCCTTGCGCCACGTCTGGTGACACTTATTCGTGGTGATTGTTACTTTTTCTCGCTTTTTTTTGTTGTTTTGTCGTTATTGCGAACGTACACGGTGGCATTTCGGTTGCCCTCCCTTTGCGGGGGCTGATTTTCGGATAAGCATTTCATTTTTTTTTGCTTCCCACTTCCTATAGCGTGCGAGCCGTGAGGCCGTGGAGAAATGGGTGTTCCCGGGCGAGCAGTAAATCATCGCGCGGAGTGGGCGCTTGGGAACATCAGGCTGGGAAGATCGGCCTGTTTCGGGTTCGGTTTTGGGTTTGTTTTTATTTTTTCCTCTGTTGTTTGCATGCAACCGAACCTGCGCTTCCTGGTGGGCGCAAAATGCAACACGCAGCGAAATCTCCCTCGAACCGGGGGCTCGAGGGGAATATTAATTACTCCTACCCTCCTCGGCCGAAGAAAACCACTTTGTTTAATCAACTCACCACCGGTTCGTCCGCCTAAGTTCAGTCGGTGGTTTCGCCAGCTGAAGTGCACTTCTGCACCGGTGCTGCAACGCGTTTGCGGCAAACAACACCGCCTATACGTTTTTTTGCACCATCCAAGTGAGCAAATGCAATGAAAATTAAATTAAACCACACTCGCACCGGCGCGTTATTCACGCGCATTAAATATGCCACTCGGTAAAGGTTTAAACATCACCAACACCTGTGAACGATTGAGGGGGTGAGGGAGGGGGGAATGGCGCATCTTTCGAGGAAAGTAACCCGCAAACGGTTCCGAATGCTTGGCGTGTCGACAGTGTTTGCTGAAATAATAGGCGATAGAAGTGCTCATTACTTTTTTTTTCTTTTCTACGGGTATGAATAGGTCATACACGAATAAGGTTATGAATAAAAAAATGTTATAATTTTAAATATGATGAATACAAATTAGAAGGCAAATAAATTAAAATCTACGTGAAATTCCGTATTTTATTACTATTTTCTTTGATTTGACACTGACGTTTAACTATAAAGTAACGTAATAAATAGCGTAAACACAGATTAGTATGTGCGGAATGATTTGACAGTTCCCAATAAACACTAAAAAAAAAAAACGCTTGAATCAAAACAAACATTGATTATACGATTTTTTCATATTTTATCCGGTAAGAAAACAGTGCTGCCATTATAAAAAGTATCACAAAAAAAAACTTGTGGAATGCTCTATCAACTTTGACTAAAGTGAATCAGAATCAGAGCGAATCACGCTGCAACTTGTTCTTTTTCTGGTAAAAAAGAAATTTGAACTCCTCTTTGCTGCGGCTGAAAACCAACCCTTAGTCAAAAATGGAAAATAAAGATGGGCTCGGCTTTGTTGATTCATTAAACAGTGCGCTAATAAGATTCGTGGCCCGAAACCCCTATCATCATGAGCTCCGCGCACAGTCGAAACTGGAATCTAGCGTTGTTGTTTTTTTTTCAAAATTATCTCGAATTTCACCGGGACCGAATTCGCTCGCTAGGAAAATTTAATTATAACCCGCCGGTTCATTTCGAAACACGAGCTTAGAACTACGGTTCGCACCGTGCCTGCAGCGTGAAGCGGCGACGTTGGGAAGCCGGGCTCGCCAGGCAGCCACACTCCAAATGGTAACCTGATGTAAAACGCGACGTTGTACGTTTAAACGTTTCTTGCGCTGGGAGAAGAGTGTGGGGGGGAGGAAACGTGTAAGACACCTCTTCCCGAAAAAAAAGCGAGCATCGGGGAAAATGCCACACCACCGTGCCAGGCCGTGCAGATTCATTGTCCGCCACGGGTAGTTTTTTTTTCGGGTGCGTTTTGTTATAAGTTTTCTATATTTTTTTTCTGTCTTTTGTTTGTGTATTGTGGATTCATTCGTGCCCGGCTTGAGCTCGATTAACACTCGCTTGAACCGTTGCTCAGGGGCAAGTTTCGGCTTACATAAGACCTTCATCACGCTGCTCACTAAAAGTGAACAGCGTGAACGGGAAATAGGCATGCTTAGTTCTTCCCAAACCAAACGAAGAAGAAAAAAACCGCCCATACATACCGAGTTGTGCCTGGAGCGGTAGGATGACTTTCCGAAAAGCGGTCGGCACACTGTCGAATATGATATCCACCGCACTAATTGCACGGTGTGCATCGGGCTAAAGCGTCGATCCGTGCGAAGTACTACAGAAATTTAGATGTTCACGGTTACTATCGCAATGACGCGCGGTCCGATGGCTTCCCGCCTCCAGGGGTGTCAAACAAAACCCACATTTTGTGCAACTTTCGAAACGAACCGGAACGAATCGGAACCGAATTATGTGCTATTTGTTAAAAAAAAAACGAAAACTTACAGACAACTCAAAATTGTGTTCGGCAAAGTTGAAGTGATTTAAAAAAGTTCGTCTTTATCTGTTTTTTCTAAAAACGATATTTCGTAATATTGATGACGCTTGCGGTTGGTAATTGCTTGAAGAAAAAAAAACTTGAAATTGCTTGAAGAAAAAAAAAAGATATATTTTTCTAATTTCTCATGGCAATCTCATGGAAAAAACTTTCATCGGACAGGAACAACGCTAATAGAAAAAAAGAGAACAATAATATTCTAAATTGCGATAATTTTTTAAAATTAAGATATTAAATTTGTTTTTCATTCACTCACTCGTTTGCGAATAAAATTGATTAAATAATTCGTGTAAAATTGCGGTTTTAGTAAATCAAAATAATATAAAAAAAAGTCCTACCCCTTTGCCAACCCTGACCAAGCCGTTGCGAAAGGCTCGACGCAGCGCAGCAGCGGTACGGGCAAAATGTTACAAATCTTTGAAGAGGGTGTTTTGTTTCACCTGCTCGCTTGCTGCCCACTTACGTAGCGCACGAAAAACCCTTCATCTGCATCCCGGAAGGAGGGCCCAACAGCATGCACTTCGTGAGGGGGGGAAGAAAAAAAAAGCGATAGTGCCGGGACTTGGAAGTGGTGAGCGGTCCCGGCTCGTCCGCAAACAATTCGTAATTAAATACGCGCAACAACCAACAATAAAACACTGCCGCCCGGGAGTTGCCGGTCCGGGGCAAGATAAGCACTTTGTGCAGTGCATGGCCGAGACAAACCGGGTACAATTTTCCACAATTGCCACATTTTCGCGCCGAACGGGGCCGCCCCCTCCGCCAAGTGGGCCCACTCGGCTACTTATCAACCTCGACTCGCGCGCGAAATGGTACGGCGAGAGGTAGCGCCAGCGTCCGGGCACTTACTGGATGGTGATTAAGCCGCGCGGACCTGAAGGAGCGGTTTAAAAAATAAAAAAAACAACCTCAACCTGATCGCAGCATCCGAAGGGTCGTTGCGTCACGATGAGGAGGAGCACTTACCGGTGCAGCCGTGATTTGTGCTTTACTTCTTCGTTTGATTTAGCTCATTAGTCCTCCCCGCCAAACACCGGGCTCGGCGTGAAGAGCGTTTCTTTTTCGGTTAAATTTCACCTTTTTTCGAGAGAGGTAAATTCCTACCCACTAGAACCGAACGCGTGTAGATGTAAACGCGGCCGGATGAGCCAATTAATGGCTGCATTCAACCCAGGTGCGGATGGTGCTGGATGAGACGAAGGAGAAAGAGAGAGTCACAAATTTCCTCTCAACAAGTCAATAGCAAAAAAAAAAACAACATGTTCGCTGGTTACGCAAAAATTGGCCGTTTTATTTTCGTTTGCTCATTTCGCAAGGCCCCGCAAGGTGTGGTTCGGTTTGATTAAATCTTTCGGTCAGTCGGGCGAACGGAGATGGCCCTCACGGTGGCACCGGCAGCCGGTGAATCGGTTTAATTTGGGAGCGTCAGACGCCAGAGGGTTTAATTTGCGGTCAGCGGTGAAGCGGATGATGGACGGCTGAAGGTTGTGGCAGAACCTTCCAACCATGCACTCGTTCCTTCCAGTCCTCTTGTGAACATTTTCGAAGGAAACGAGTGGATAAATCGATTGGTTTTCTCAGTTTGTTTTATATAGTGTTTATTTGGACTCTCAAAACATGTCTTCGATATGTCTCGTCTACAATAAAGTAGTCTCTAGACGTATGAAGTCAAATATGAGGCAGCTTTTAAATTCAGGGACTACCAACCACGCCGATATAATGGCGATGGCTGCTTTTTTTTAAATATCATAAATGGTGCACCGATATAATTAAAATTTAATATATATTCATTCCATATTCATACGATACAATTAAATATAAAATTTTAGTTCCATTTGTGATAAAAAACAATACATTATTTAACAAAAGTAAACAATTTGAACTATAAAAATAATCATAAACTGATAGACGCATGACAGTACATATATTGACCAACGAACCCTTTCCAAAAATCCATACGAAGTTTTGATGTGCTGACGTACCAGCACGTGTTAATCGATTAATAAAGTACTCGAAAGCAGGGCTTTTCTTCCGATTGGATTAAATACAACCAAATGATTTTAATTTTTATTTCATTTACTACTTGAACGCTGTTGTGCTTTGTGATCGTTTCGGTGGAAATCGCTGCTGGGTGAGTTGAAAACAGGCGATGACTCGCCCCGACGCTTGGGTTTTAACGCAAAATATATTCGAAGTATTGAATGAAGAAGCTACTCGACCGTGGTGTCGTCAAACTTTCGAAAGTACTATTACCTTTAAGTGACAGCTTCCGAAGGACACCGCGTAGCAAGAGCTAATCCATCGCCGAAGACGAATTGACCTTTTCCGCGCGGCCACCGGCCGAAAATCCGCCATTAATTGCTGCCCAGTCAGGCCGTCGATGATTTCGTTTTTTATCGCCACCTCGGTTGGCGTAATCGTTGCCTCACCTGTCGTTAACAAAAAAAAAAAACAAAAGGGTCGGACGGGATGCATCGAAGCGAGCCCCGGTGTGGATAAGTGGCTCGACGCGTGCGGCCAGTTCTGATTGACCCATCGAAATGGGCACTTGAGCACGCCAGCCCATTAAAATGTTAAACGACTTGTTTTGCTTTTGCGGGAACGCGACCTCGCCCGTCAGCCCGTCAGCCGCAAGCCTGGAGTGTTGTTCGCTCTTCGTTTGTTCGAGGTTGCGGTTAAACTTCCGGTGACCTCGTTCCTCGCCGGGGAACGGTGGTGCGGTGCGTGATCGATCAAAGCGCTGCAACGACGGCGTCGACGGAAACCCTCCTTGCACCGGAGATGAACATTCCTGTAGCTGAAGCATGCGGTAGTTTTTTTTTTGTTTTTGCTAATATTTTGTTTCGCCATGTGCTCCTTCTTCCAGCCCTCCGTTCCCCGGCGGGCACGTTCGCCCAGAACCGTGCCTGCTCGAAGGGTTCGGGATCGCGGTTTGGTGCGGGTAACTCGCTTCCATCCCATGTGGAGTTGAAAGTTTGCCGGTTTGGCTTCAAGCGCGCTGGGAATAGTTGCAGACTTGAACGAACGAACCCCGGGGCGGGCGGGTTCCGTCAGAGCATTCCTTCGCGTCGTAGAATTTGCGTTCACGACGCTGTTGGAAAGTTCCGACTTGCTTGTGTGTGCCCAAATCTCGACCCGTCGTGGAGGAGGAACGAAACGAACTCACTGCAAACTCGCAGACAGCAATTGATACCGGCGTGTTTGCCGTTGAGGACGATAATGGAACATCGGTAAGCAATTTCCAATCGCAACGTAAACCCACTTCGTTCCACCGCGTGCCGCTTCGAGTAGGCTTCCGTCAGACAGGTGGATAATTAATCATCTGCAGCGATGCTGTTGAGTCGATCTGGGGTGACGAGCTCCTTTAGCTGTGCGTGTGCTGCGCGTTTGGCGGACACAAGCCAGATGCGGGGCGGTGGTTTCTATCGACACCGACCGACTTTGATGGCCCTGCCCTGTCAGCTGCAGGACACGCAATCACATCTTCCCGTGCGGGTGGTGTTGGATTGATTATGACCATAAATCTGGAGGTTGGAAACATTCCTGAGGTTTTTCTTTCTCCCGCCTGCCACGGACCCGATTCAAGCCGTGTGACACAATTTTTTCGCGCCCGGCCGATGCAACGATTGATTTATGACCCGGGGCCGAGGTTGTGATCGATGTTTGCCAGCCGAAGGGCGCCTCCGTTCGCTTTGTTTCGCTTTGTGCTTTGTGTGTAGCACCTACTCGCCTCCTTCCTTCCCACCACGCGAATGATGCAACGAGCGATGCGGCGAGCATTTTGCCGCCCGTGATGCTCGAACACGGTTTTGGCTTAATTGAATTTTAAACGATTACTAAACGGTCGCCACCTACCGTTTCGTCGGCTAGTTTTGCATAACCGAGCAGATGCGCAGGATGTAGGGAAGGAACGGATGGAGGAAGGGGGCGTTATAAAAAGGGAAAGGATTTTATGACACCTCGTTTGGTGAAGGTGTAAAAATCGAAAGGGATCGCACCCGGGCGGTGAGGAATTTGCAAGCGATTGTTTTGTCATTTTTTATTTTTATTTTTTTGTTATTTTACTTTTCGAGCACGAATCTGGGGCCATTTTGTGTAGTGGGCACCGTGTGATTGCGTTTTTCTATCCCATTTTTTTTTTCTTCAAACGATTCATCTGCCGGTGAGAGGTAATCGAATTTTTCGTATCCAAACTAGCATCCCACGGGCTCGAACCGAAGCGAATCGCTCATCGAATAGATCCAATCGGCAAAGAATGGAGTTCATTTTGTGTATAAAAATTCACTTTTGCTAGCCACCGTGAAAATGAAATGCGGTTTGACGCTTTAACATTAACGCAATGGCCGTAAATGTCATCAAAAATAATCATAGAAAATAAAGAGTTTGGAATAATTTAAATCAATTCTCTTATAACAAGTATACTTTCTATTCTCTTATAATATATTACATATATTCTTAGGTAAATTCAAAGACACCAATATATTATTTCTGGTAAAAGAATTTTTTAAAAGTTTGTTAAAAATAAAACATAATGCAAAATAATATACAAAATTTATTTAAAACAAATTATATATAAAAATGAAACTAAATTTGTACCTTTTGCAAGAAAATGAGTATAAAGTAATGTAATTTTTTTGTTTTTTTTATATATATAAAAAAAACACTTCCAACTCCTCGCTTGGTTAGTCGATAGTTAATTATTATTCGTTAGTATTCATATTAACTATATCGTTAGCTAAATACAAGTTGTCTTAGACGAGTTATATACATTTGAGCATTAATTTTACTTGAACAAATCTGGCGAAATAAACCACTATTTTTCGCATAATCTTATGCCCATGATCGTAATTCATTATTAGTAGCAAAAACAGGAGCGAAATAAAACGCGCAGCAATTCTAAAATGGGATTGAAATAAAAAAAAACAGCCACATGCGCCCGGTTGTTAAACTGATTCGTTTCGGCAATGTAACATGTCTTTAGGGGCCGAAACGTACAACGCTATTCACCCTTACCTCGATCGATCGGTGTAGCTTTAACGCAACGAAAAACAAGTTTATTTTACGTGCGTGTGTGTGTCGTCACTAACGATGCGAAAACGCATTAAATTACCCTGCTGTTGTTGCGGTAGGCAATAAAGTCTTACCGGAGCCACAAATTAATCGTCAGTCGCGAAAATCCGCCTCGCCCTTGCCCGTGTAGTTTTTCTGCACGCTTCACCTCCGGGGGGAGGTAGTTTCTTGCCCATTTCGCCGGTACCACGCCGAAAAGAGTGAGGGAGGCCACGATCTGAGAGGAAAATAACAAAACAAAACCAAAAACAAAAAAAAATCTCCCGGGCCACCTCACACGTCACGGCAGGTGAAGGTTCGGGAAGGGGTTTTTTTTTTTGCTTTTATATGCAGCATTAAATTCGCTCGGCAAACAGTCGACCGAACAAGCATTCATCATCAGCGCAGGTGGAAGTCTGGAAGTTTGAAGAAACGCAGCGGGAAAGAGGCGAGAGCAACACAAAAAAAAGTGATGCAAGCGATAGCACAAACGCGAAAAAAAAATGGAGAGAGAAAATAAACTTTTTCGACGCTAAAATCACAGTTCCGCAGTTTTGCGGGTGACCTGTGGCGATGAGATATGGCGGTGGAACTGCCGGACGTTATCGTTATCGGTGGAGGACGATCCAGTTGACAGTACGTTGAAGTTAGGCCCAAGCCAGGATCGACAAAAAAAAAAACACCCGAAAAAAAAACCCGTTTGTCAGTGAAAGCAGTTGAAGTTAAAGTGCTTTCCGTCTCTCGTTTCTTCAAATTCTATTTTTATCTCGACTCAGCCACCGCCACCGGAGGAAGTCGGGGCAGAAGTTGCTTTTCTGTCATCCCCTCTGTCAGCAGGCCGCCCGTTTAATCCAGTTCGCTCACGGTGAAACGAATACGCCCGTAATGATTCCCCGTGGCTCCGCGTGGCAAAATAATGCATCCACACGCACTGACAAAGCGTGACAACAGCCACAATACATTCATCAGCAGCATCATCTTCATCGTCTTCATCATACTTGAGCATTATCAGCATCGGTGGCACGGACACAACAATTTCACCTTCCGTCGGTATTTTTGGCACTAATGAGGGCCTGCCTTTTAATTGGAAGCTCACCGAGCGCTTGGGTGCGTGCTGCGATGATGTGTGTAAGCTAATAGAAGTAATATCTGCATTGAAGTTAGAAGCCGCCTTTTACCACGAAAATAGGTTGAAAGTAAAATTAATTTTTAAAGAAAATAAATTCAATTTTTTTCTCATAAAGATTTTATTTTGAAATCAAATTCGCAGCTTCTATAGCTTCGGAAAGGAAGAAAAAAAAACGTTTTGACCTAACAAGTTTTCGCCAAATGGCGAACTTTTCCTTGCAGAATATGACAATGCTCAGCAACTCTCGAGAGGTTGATGTTGGTATTTATGTTCTCTTTTCCGTGGGGTTTGGACAGTGTCGTGTCGAGATAGTTTTTACCACTTTTTGTTCATCGTCTTCAATTCTACAAATGTGTCTTTTCCTTGTTCCGATTTTGTATCTTTTTCATCTAGTTCGTTTTACAATTCCTTTTTTTTATTTCTTTCTTATTCAGTACAAACTTTTAAATTTGTTCATTTGGGAATTTTATTTTCCATATGCTGTTCTTTATAAACATTTTATATGTTATATGTTCCTTATGTTGGAGTACACATCACGTATTTTCGATGAGGATTCTACGAACTTTTGCTGAGATATTTCCCCGAAACCAATTTATACACAGGCCCGGACGGAGGACTCAAAAAGGCGATTGGCGTACGGAGGATTAAAATTCTCTAGCACCCAACGCAACAAAAGCTTGGCTGGGGATTTCGGACCGCTTCCCTGCTCCCCACCGCCAGGGGAGGTAACGTTTGAAATGTTTGCGAAATGAATGCATCGTTACACAGTTGGACACTTCAATTCCGGCCGGACAATGGGAACCTGGCGCTTTCGCCATCGGGTCGGGCCGCGATTTAAAGTTTTCTGTGCATTCGCTTCGCTTCAATTTCGCTGTCGGTTAATTCCCATCCCCGTGGGCGAGGGTGGGAGGGGGGAGGGGGTTTGGGTTGAGACGATCGGATCATGGTTGGGCATGCACGCGCCCACGGTGGTTTCATTCTTCGTCCGGCGGTTGGCGTCCCCCAATTACCTCCCGGGTCGGACATTAAGACGAATCTCCGCAAACGCTTGGGAACGACACGGGCCGTGGGTAGGGAATCGCACCGAAACCCCAATTGCTATTTAAGATGCTCCGGCGCCGGAGACGAGAGAAACGCAGCAAGAGGGAAAAACACACGCACGCGCTCACGTAATCTCAAAGCTGCCGGACCATTTGCGGACATATATACACACACACACACACTGAGGGAAAAAAGAGCTCTCCCAGCACTGCGTCCGCCGCGTTGCCCGCCCTGGACAGTGTAGGGCATCACTTTTACTTTTGTTTGCTAACTCGGTGCGCGATCATAACGTTCCCGCTTTTTCGCTGCGCACTGCCCAGTCGCTGCAGTCGTCGTCGCCATCGTGGCCGGGATTGTGTGGGGATGAAAATTCGCTGACGATCACCACCAATGGGTACATGATTTCCATCCTCGCCGAAACCGCACCGTTACGCAACGCTGCGGATCGGTCCCCGGCAGCCCGCCGTTCGACGGAATCAATCAAGAATCCTCCCGTCAAGCCCGTCTCGTAAAGTGCGCACGATGCGAAGATGCACCCCGCCGACGGGGGCAGCGAATTCCGAACATTTTCCGACAACACCCCACCGCAAACGGCTTGCTTAACCGAGCGGGCTATTATTTAACCGCAGCAAAAACCAAAAAAAAAAAAAAATAACACCGGTGGCAGGATCTTGAATCGTGGCGATACGTGACAGGTGCTTATTTTGCAGCACCCGAGCGTTCTTGCGGCGGAACCGCAAACAAACAGAAGAAAACCTTGCACCGTACTTTGTGTGCATATTTTTGCAACGTTGGGCAATCGGCAGACCTTGTGCAAAACATGTTGATGTGCGAAACGGAGCCTTGCGGATGGTGAGTGAGTAGTGAAGCGTCAAGTAGCTCATTTTGATGGGGATAGCGATCTGCTCACTCTCTAATTCGAGAAGTAGGTAGCGCGGCACTGCAAGAAAAAAAAGCAAGAAAACAGATTTTGTATTATAATTCGCCTGACATACCAGAAACGAGTGTGAAAACCAACTGCAAACAGCACAATCACACTACACGTTCAGATCGATCCAAAACCTCTCACCATCTTCTTCACTGAGAGACTGAGTCTCAATCGAGCAGGTGAACCCTCACCGATAGTGAGAATTAGATACAGCCGGCTATCAAAGCGAGAGTGAAAGGGAAATAATCGAGTACACGACGCATACTATCCAAGTGGCGTATGAGCTAACGGTAAGTTTTTACCGTTACTTTCTCGGTCAGGTACGGTTGTGTGAAACAATTTATTTCCTAGTTTGCCGAATTCAGTGCAACCGAGGGCTGATAATGAGCTCGAAAAAAAAATCACTGATGAGATGTCAAAAGGAACCTCTCACTCTCATTACCTGCTGGTGCTGATGAGACGTGATGTTGACATTGACGAAAAGTCGTGCTCAGTACAAAATAAAAAAAAAACTTCAGATTTGACAGCAGCCACTACCACACAATTCTGCAGTGCGTAACACAATTATAAAACCCCTGTTTTGCGAATAAAAATGAAATCCAATTAAAAATACATAAATACTACTTTTGCAAAGAAAAAAAATGAAACTATTTTATTTGTCACAGGTAAAACAAATGAAAGAGCAAAGCAGCTACCAAAGGAAAGCAGAAAACGATAAAAAAGCACCTTACTTTGACATAACATAACAAAACGTGTCGAGTGGATTGTTGTTTCCATTATGAAAGTTTCAGTATCAATTCTTCCTCTTTACTTAATCAGAGAGTTCTGACTTCGTTGTTGTTCAAAACAATCAGTTGCAATGTGAACACGCAGATTAAAATCACACAAAAAAGTAAAAAAATGCGCTCTGTTGAAACGTGATCAATTATTCTTCTTGTTAATCTGTGCTTCATTCACGTTTTCGTCTCATTCGGTCCTAGTTCTTCTGTTCGATCCTGTGTTCTCGTTCGGTTTACTGTCGTTTTCTGTTCCAACCTTTACTTGCATTTTGTTGCAAACGTCCAAAAAGTTTGTGATCACCCACTTTTGCTATTATCATTTTGTGCCGCTTTCGCAGCTTCCAATGCAAAAAACGTAAATAAAAAAAAAATAAAATCAGGGACACATTGAGCACGCCGGTGCTTCCGGTGGCGAAGTAACGAAGTTTTACCGTGCACCGTCGAATCGGAAGTCGACGCTGTTAACAAGTTTCGCCCGTGCGCCTGCAGTCTGGCTGTTTGTTGTTTGCTGTGCCAGCGTCAATGTTTATTTATCGCCCGTCTATCGGTCCCATCCGCGGGTGGAGGTGTGCATGACTTTTGCCCTCACGGGTTTCTATCGAACTTTGTGTGTGTGTGTGTGTGTGTGTGTGGTTGTGTGTTAGTATGGTGTCCTCCTCCCGAATAGGGCAAGCCCTGTAGCTACCGGACGGGTAGCCGGGTGGCTTCCGCGACGTTTGATGTCGCGTGTCAAGTGATCAAGGTCAAAGATCAAACGCAAAAATCGCGAGTTCGACGACAGCGGTGGGCGTAGAAAAATAAAAAAAAAAACGACCCATCAATGAAGCCGCTTACGCGCGCTGGGCGTGGGGTGGGATGCGTGATTTATGATTTTTCCCCTATCGATTCGCCGGGGCCGTGTGTTGCTATGGTAGGTGGAGGAGGGGGGGGTCTAGGCGGTGCGTGGCGCCCGTCAGCGAGCTGGGTGCAGCGATGCGTGACACTTGTCAGCAGGCGACGCAAACGCAAATCAACTCGACAATGACAGGCCCCGGCCTTTTTTCAGCAGCTACGGCCGGTCCTGACACCTGATGAGTTCATTTCAGGCACCCAGACACATCGACCAGCACCCCGTTGACGAACGATGACAGGCATTTACCGTACCGGAGGGACAGGCTGAGGGGAGGGAGGAACGGGGAACGAAAACGTACCCACTCGCCCTGTCGCCGCTTAACAATGTTGCCCGCACGCGAATCGATTCTCCGTTCGACCTGCCGATAAATCATGGCCTCCTTCCCATGAAAGCGGATTGCTTGCCCATTGTAACGCACACAAAAGGCCGCCTTTTGCATCATTAGACGCATCCGACCGGAGATGTTCCAAGTCCGGTCCAGGCACCGAACGGGCCGCGGAGAGGAAACCGAATTACGCCGATTTTTTTTTTTTTTTTTGCCTCTCTCCCGTTTGTCTTGCATAACCACACCACCTTAATTCGAGTTTGATCGCAACAAATACTTCGCCACATAATTGTGGCGCGAAAGGTGAAGCCTCGCGTGTCACGTGTCCGCGGGACATTGTGCTCCATTTTTGCTCCCCACCCAGAAAGGGAAGATTTTGCGATACGTTTGAGCAGCGATGGGAAAAAAACTCGGGCCTACCATCGGGCAATGAATCTTTAGCCAAATTGGCGCTTTTTTTAAATGTTGTTATGTATTCATGTTTGTGCCGGGTGGGCTGGGGGGGGGGGGGGTCTGAGGTGTATGTGTGAGAAATGAAAATTTATGGGTGAGAAACGAGAGAAATGGTTCGCTTGAAACGCTCGTACAATATCCATCAACAATTAATAAAGAAATCACGATTAAAATCGGCGACATGGGATGGGATTGAAGTGGATTCATTTTATGTATGCTTTTTTTTAAAGCATCGGGCAAAAGAAAACTATGGAAAAATCGTGACGATTTGTAATGAAACATTTCCTTTACATTGCTTCAGTTTGAAATGTATGTTATTTTTAAAGTACACAGTTTTTATTTTTCTGTAAACATTAATCATTTCCTTTGCGTTTAACAAAAAAAAGTACAATGTTTTTTATTCTATTTAATGGGAATGAGAACAAGCGGTTGAGAAAGATGGAGTATTGTTAACAAAATTTGAACGATAAAATCAATATTAATTGAACTGAAAAAAATGAAGCAAGGAAAACTCAAAAAGCAGTTCATTCTGTAAAAGTTAGACAACTCTGTGTAAACAAACAATTATTTGTTTGTTCCATGTAAACATTTTCCACTGTTTTTTTTTATATCGTTGCCCACAATTCAAAACAAAAACAAACCAAACAGTACTAAACGTCAAAAACATTTAATTTCTGCCATATTGGAAAACCTTCACAAACGAAACAAAT
>JXWZ01004935.1:0-20370 GCA_000956215.1 Anopheles farauti No. 4 | reverse complement strand
CCCAATAGGAGGAAAACAACGTAGCGATTGCATTTCGTTTCATAGAAAAATCATCACATCGTAAGCGTAAACAAAGAAATTCATCCAGACGGAACAGCATGAGAACGAACTGGCAGTAAACTCCACGTGAGCTATGCTGTCGGTGGTTCAACGCTGGACCAAATTTTTTGAAGGTCAATCGCGAGGGGCAGGCGCTTGTTTGGTGAAAATCTATATTTGGATTGAAATTTTTCCCAGCTTTTTTGATTACGATATGTACTGATACAGTATAAAAGTTTTATAGATAGTCTAACATTTAGTAATCAGGACTATTTTCCAACTACAGACACATAAGTTAATGAATCACTGACTATTTTTACACAAGAGCACGACCATACAATTCACATTAATTGTAAGCACAATGTAGATCAAATCAATTCTTTCGAGAAGCTCCAATCCAATAACAACGGTTCTAATGTACTAATAAAAAAAAACTTACCTGTCATCTTTACCCCTGGAAGGTTTTCCCGGCTTTGGGCGTATTTTGCGCAGCATTCCGAGACTGAAATATTTTTGCCAGGCACTCTCCTCCTCGTCGTCGTACTTGTACGTGAAGAAGCTACCACCGCCACTAGTGAGGAACGTGTTGGTCCTCCGGGAACGCCCGTGTTTGCCCGTCCTTCCAAACAGCCTATCAGCCCAAGGTTTCGATGATCCTCGCTGACTGTGAACCACACGTTCGTGTTGCTGGCGCTGTTGGCCGACCTCGTTAAGACAGTTTTCACTTTTACTCCACCGTCCAGCACCGTTCGTTGCTCGATTGCCAATGCTGAACAGATTCTGTATACTTCCGCTCCACCGTCCGAAGGTGCCGGTCGTCGGTGGGGCTAATAAATTCGACTGCGTCTGTGCCGCGCAGCGATCGTTTGGCATATTTTTAGCCCGCACATTTGGGCCGTTTCGGCTGAGCCGGTTTGCGCCGTTATCGATCGCCGGGTATTTACCGACATGTGGTTTTCTAAAACGAGGGCCGGACTCCGGTGGCGTTAGCTCATCTTCGGCAATCCGCTCGGACACCTTCGGCAGATTGTCCATGCTGCTGCGGTACATGATCGAGTTGGAATCGATAGCGTTCAGCAGGCAGGAGCTACCGGTGTCGAAACTTGATCGTCGCTCGTACTGCTCCAGTTGGTTGGACACCTCCGAGTAGAAGCTGAGCGTCCTATAGTGAAGCTCGTTCTCGTCATTGTACCTCGACTCGGACGGCCAGTTCTGTTGTGCCGCGTAGCGAAGGAAGCGGAAAAAGAACAAACCAAATTTTCAAAAAATGGATGTCCATAATGGCGGCTGCGAGGAAGTCCTTGCAAGCGCTTAAGTGGCATAGTGCACGCGACCCATGCGAACGAACTTACCTTGAAATGTTCCGGTGGCATCGTTTGACGTTTGTTGTAGAACGGCGTGTACATTTTGTAATTGAGTGGATTGCGTGCATCGCTGTTCATACCGAGCACCAGGCAGGAGGACTGCGATGGGCTCTGGTTGGATCGCTGTGGCTCGCAGATCGTCCGTCTAGCTGGTGCAACGCCATATCTTCGCCTCGGTACGATCGGCTTTTCTGGCACCTCCAGAATGGTGGTATTCATCCCATTCGCAATTTGCACGTTTAGTGTCACATTTCCGTACGCACCGGCTCTACGTCGTAGAGGTACTCTAGGTTTGGAATGTTCCATCGACGCCATGGACACACTTTGATCATCCTCGATCGAGTTGGGGATGGAAACTTCTGATTGTGCCAGGTGTGGCCGGTTACAGTCTTGTAGATTATTATGGCTCAACGTGGTTAAACTATGACGCAACTCGTCACTCATTCCGTTCGGTGTGGCGAAGATATTATTCTTTCTGAACAGTGTCTGTGAAGAAATAGGCGTACTGTCAACGCGTGAATTTCGACGTTGGCGAACGGCATGGTGACTGCGACGAAACGCTGGCAAAGCACCATCGTCGATCTCATCATCCATGAAGGGTATCTGATTGACGATTAGGTTGGTCTGGTAGATAGGATTACCCGGATGACAGCAACTAGAACAACGGTCCGAGCTGTGGAGAAGGAGGGGATGGTATATATTTAGGTATACGTTTGGAGAACAATTTGGACACATCAACATGGTTTGGTTTTTTTGTCTTTTATAGGCATTTTTTAAACATAGTTGATTTGTTTCCTTCATCATATATAGAAAGTTGCCTTTCCAAATTGAACATTGGTTAGTTCTCACCAAACTTTGTTGCATTTTGTTATTTAAAAAATAAAAAACAAAACAAAATTAGACTCAAGTTGACTTCGAAATGTTCTTCACTTCCAGTGTTACAGTTGCGTCCAAGGTGACATATGTTTGCAGGTTCAACAACCCTAACCGAGAAACGCTTAATTGTGCACCGTAAAGTCGACAAGCTGAAATTTTACCCCCAGCACCTCGTCAAGGACGATTGCGTTTCTTATCACGCAGCCAGTCACCATATGACACACAATGTTTTTAGCCTCGTTGCGTAAAACACTAACGGAACGCGAATGTGATTCACCATTTATGATTTGCAAGCATCGACACTGTTCTAGATGGAGAATTATGTGCTAAAGATGGAGTTGAATGCAAAGGGAAACCCCACAACATAACATTAATTTATCATAACAGGAAATTTAAATGGGCTGTTTGAAATTCGCGCAAAAATTGGGAATCCCACAGCTTTCTAATAGATAATTTGGATATGGCAGAACAAACAACACCAAAGTTTGAAAATGTAATACGAAGGTCTTACTATAATCAATAGCGCATTGTTATTATAATGATTTACTCATTCACACTATAATTCACTTCATTGATTTACTATCGTGAAAAAAAAGCATTACAAAGTAATAAAAATCGATCATCATACAGCGATCTTAATCATTTGCAGTTAAACACAAAAACAAATTGTACACACAAACACACTGAATATTTGAAAACAGGAACACAATTGACGGGCTCGATCAGTTTTCGTTACGGATCGGTAGCTTCCACACCAACCTGTCACTTCGTCCGAAAGGCGCTGCAGAACTGAACAGATATTTGGTGAATGGCATGCCACCGAACACCGTACCTCATTTGCAGACGCTCCAAACGTCGCACAATGCTTGGGTTTACCATCGTAACGTCATCGCCAGCATGTTTCCGGTACCGCCGTTCCACAGTTGTATTGCAACCGGTGGGTTTTGCGATAATACTCAACCCTTCAAAGGCAGGGGACAAGTTCAATGGCAACATCGGGTTGGCATCAGGCGAGGTGTCGAGTTTAAACAAGAAGTTCAACAGCTTTTTTTTTTACTTTCAACTTTTTTCTGAAAAATATCGAGGTATTTAGGAAAACTGAGCTTTCAGGAAAGAAAGGTATTTAGCAAATATTTCGAAAAAATTCAAAATTTTCTTTAAAAATCAGTATTTTTCGTATTGTGACCGTAACATGTAGCAACAAAATGTTTTGGCAATTAATGCCTCCGAATATTTTAAAGACATTTAGCTATTATTTTCATTATTTTGACCCCCCAAAAAAACACATACCAGTATGATAGCATTTTTAAGGTTATCAAGTTCTCAAATTATATACCATGGTTTTAATGTTTTAATGTAACGGCTCGATATTTTGCTATTTTGACTCCGAAAATAGAGCACTTCCAATTTTGCTTTGTTTGATTTTTTGCTGATGTCTCAAAGACATTCATTTCGCAAGGCACCGAGTTTTATCGTACTCCATCAAAACGATAAAAAAATGTTAGATTTTTATTTTATTCATATTTTGGTAGTCATGATTTCATTTGGGTTCAAATTTGATGGATTTATGATAAATTGTAACAATTAGATTATTTAGCAGTTCTTTTCACATCAGTCATATAACTGTATATGAAGAATCATGTTATACTGATCAGCATGAAGTAACTGCGAAACATACATTGAATGAACAAACGATACAAAACGAGTAAGCAAAGAGTGACATTTGGTGCGTGCCTATGTGAACTGAAAAAATCTTCAATTAGCTGAACACTGAAAGCATTTTTTTTAAAAAATTTCATCACATTTCTCCATCTAATTCTTGACGCTATCACTTACCTGTTGTGATGACTACCAAACCGATGTCCATCGTACGGCAGCAAATCGTCACATTGCACGGATTTATCCTCAAACTGGCGCTCATCCAAACGGTCGACCCGTTCTTCAGCCACCTCCACACCACAGCACGGCACTGTTGGGACACTTTTGTCGCCCTTTGCTTTCACTCCCACAAGCCGGCCCTTCAGCCAAGGTAGAGCACACATTTTTCGCGAGCTTTTCTTCTTCACTTTCATCTCATCTACTTGGCTGCCTAGCGTGGACACCGTGCCAGCCATGACGGCACCCGGTACTGGTCGATTTACACTTTTCATCACTAAAAACTTACATTACCGACGAATTTGGAACCGATCCACAGGTAAAGGCACTGCCGAAACTGCAATCAAACACAAGAATGCAAGAGATAGTTGGATGAGCGTCTGCGTGTTTGATGCACTTGTCAAAGGTACAGCAATCGATTTCCTTGCACAATGCGCGTCCAATGCCTGCTGCGATCTGCTTTCTTGTGCTGGGAAAGAGCATCGAACCGACACTGACAGTGCGAATCGTGACATTAACATGCAAACACCATGCGCTTTTAATCCATTTAATATCATTTTCCACTCCCACAGCCTGGGAAACTGTCTTTATGTAACGAACCCCTGCATGCCAGGAGAGTTGGTTTCACCGGTGTAAAATAAGTGTAACGAGCGGTAGAAAAACAACAAACATGTATCATCATCTCACTCATCCGCCAAGAACGGACGCCAACACAACCAGCATAGAATGCGACTGGATGCGTGAGTCATCATGCCGGGGCATGGACGATTGGAATGGTACGATAAAGTAAGAAATTTGCCACCGTAACCGAAGCAATCGATTTTTGTTTTATATTCCTTCCCGCCAAACGGCCGCCTGTATATATCTGTCAGGCACGTCAAGGCTGACCCGGGTCGTACACATACGTGTGCACAAGCATGAAATTGATTAGCTTTCTTTTTGGCATTGAGAACTGACACGACGGTTTCTCAGGTGACGCACCCGAGAGAACTTTTTTTTTTGTTTTACCTATCGGCTAGTTTATGGTTTGCTCTATTCGCAATAAGTGATAGTTTTGCCCGCTGTTTATCGATTCTTGGTATGGGAGTTTCCTAACCTAGAAGCAATTACTTGGAATATCTTATAGCATAATGCTCGAAATATTTTTTTCTAGTGCGAACTTTTCTTGTTTATGGTCTTTAGACTGAAAAAATTAGACAGAGAGTTAAGTAACTTCTATGGTTTTTATGGGCTACTATAATTCCTTCTAAATTTATAGACTTCCTACTATCATCGTTGTATCACTCGTTGTACATTATAAAAGAACACACAGTATACACATAACACATTATATCCTTTTCAACAAAAATAACTCAATTTGGAACAACTCTTTACTTCACTGTAACAACCTCATGTTGTTGTTCGTATGAAATGACGTACCTACTCCACCGTGCACTATCCCCGTACTACTAGCCAGTGTCTCATCGACCGGCATGCCCTACCCTCCGAAGCATGTTTTGTGCAGGACAAGCAAAAATCGCAATAATCACACATTCAAAGGTGCGCACTGTAAAGCACGATCCCGCGCGATCACAATGGATGATGTGTGGCGAGCAGCCAACGAACAAGGTGACTAGACCCGTTGTCGCACGCCCACGTCCCCACGTTGCCACGATTGATAGCGATTATCTTCAGGCGCACTGGAAACCTTACACACGTGGGTCGCTGTATTTGTTTACGTTTTATATGCAACGGTACGAAACTGGATAACGCACCTATCACGAGGTAATCTTGGCCAAAACTAAACACTTTTATCGGAACTGTTACTATCTCGCTGGAAGCGCTGACGAAGTTGAAGCTTCTTTTCGGAAGTACGCACGCTATGACACGTACGAGCGAATTCGAGCGAAGAATCGGTTTTGGCACTACTCTTAACTGATAGCACTTATGCATGGTTACTACCACCTTATCATCCAGAGAAGACGCTGGAACATCGTTGGATCACTGGAAGTTCTCTCGTCCATTAAACGTCCCCATCAACTTAAATTTAAAATAATTTCCTCGTCCCTTGAAAATGCACGAAGAAGAGAGCGTCGAGAGTGGGCACAAATTTATCTTCCAATTCGCCGTACTCTCGTTTACCACACCGATAGAGGCAATGGCTCGTTTAGCGCACCGAGAGTGATTGAAAAGAAGCAATGAAACCACACTTGGACACCAACATCCGGTCTTTTTGGATATTCGTTTGACCAGACGTTTAATCAAACAACGCATGGTAACCGATAACCGGTGCAGTTCGTTCCACATCTGTCGTAGTGCAAACATGTTTATTCTGTCATGCAGTTTTAGTAGTTTGCTTTACACGCCATGATACACTTTATGATGGTGCTAACTGTGCTAAAGTGCAAATGTAGGATGAATTACACAAAATCGCACACTGACGCATATAAAGTTATGACTGTCTTGACCATGCAATCCTGTCTTTTGCCACACGTATCCAATTTTCGCAACACTTTTTTCACAACACCGAAACTCGTGGTGGATATCGCTGTTATCTGCTCTTCCTATCACCTACGACACAATCTTATGAGCAACGAGAGCACAATGGTCTTGAATGGGTGTAGTGAGTCTTAAGGGAATTTTTCGTCCGCCTTACGTTCCCTACTAGACTGGATAGTCCCACCTCAACGGATGACACATCTTGAGCCAACCAAAATTTCGCCGAACTGAACTGCTGTCGCTTCGTGTCGCAAAACATTCCACCGATTGGGTCAATTAAGTGCGCGATATGAACTTAATTAATTACACTAACGATGAGGGAGTCATCGTCGCGTGGATGTCATGTTCCAAGATACTCCCGACACGGACGTAATACCCGCTTGGCGCTTCGGCAGCCGACGCAATGATCTGAATAGAATGCACTGTTCGCGCCGCGTACTGAACACTGCGTTTGTTTTGCGCGGATAGCGTCCGGAGAATAGGAACGTCAAACCAAACTGGGCAACCGGCTCCCCGAGCATGCTCACCATGCCCGGAAAATGTCTTGCTTGCTGCTCGTGCTAGCTCCCTTACACTCTCTGGTGGGGCCTTTTCTCTTCCCACCCGTGCGGGCCATCCGCCCTAAACTTCATAATGACCCGCACAGCCACACCACGCCACAGGTCGTGACAAACCAAGCGAAACAAACCGAAGGAACCGATGTTACCGTCGGCTTCAGCAATGTTGTTGCGCGTGCAGGTGTATGTGTGCGCGCTGTCACGCTTCCACGGTTGCTATGGAAACAAAACAATAGACACAGGGTCGCGGCACCACCACGCATGCTACGCCTCACCGAAAAGCGTCTGTGTGTGTGTTGGTTTTTTTTTGTTTGTTATTGTTTATGGAACACGATTCACGTTGGACCCCTTTTCGGTGGGGCGATCCTGCAGCCGTGAAAACATGAGAGACCTCCATTTGAATTGAGTCACGACCCCTCACGGCACCGGGCACCACGACCGGAAACGGGCACCTGCTTTTCCACCTGCAAAGGGCCACCACCCCGTTGGGGGAGTTAGGGGCAATGTTCAGCGCACCGTGACGAAAATACGGTGAGTTCGATCGGAGCGCATGCTTTCCAACCAATACGCTTTCCACATCGTAATGGAACAGCGCTCGTTCGCTATCTCGTCGCAGTCGGCGTTAGTCTTCCGGTAAAGTCACCCGGATGGCCCTAATTTTTGGTTCCCTGCCACCACCGTGTACCCGCGCATAACGAATTTGACTACAATTAGATTTCAAATATTCAAACGTGCCCCGATATGTTCGGCTCGCCTCCGCACGCATCGTGATAAATAAATTGGTGCGACTTGCCGATGCGACGCATGCGAGGTTGGTTTGTTAATGATTCATGTCACTTTGTTGCCATCGCCGTGGGACATGAACTGGAATTTAATAAAAAAAACTATAACATGTGCTAGTACAAGACAAAGCACAAAATATGTACACATTTTATATTTACTACAACTACAGACAAACCTTCTCCAAGTAGCCGAGAATAAAAAATGACCTTATCTTTAAAAACAAATAAAAAAAAAACTCTTCTGAGACATCCATGGGCAAAGCGTCGCGGACACCCGAACGAAGCTAAAATTAATTAAATATTATTAAAACGATGTTGTGAACAATCTTCTAAACCATTAAAAGTTTTTGTTTATTAAATTATTTGCCAAATTGTACACAACCAACTATCTCCTAACTCCTAACTAACTTCTCAGTTCCCCAGCAAGTGGTGGGCGTTGTGTGTCATGACGCTCGTTGAAGCCGTCAACGTTGGATATGTCTTGAGCCGTTGCAGTTCCAGCATCGTACCCAGCTCCAGTATCTGCGTGTGCTGAGCCTGCACGAGTCGTACAAGACGCGCCCGCTCCACTATAGCCCCCATCCGGTCCTGGGTGGCCTTCTGTTCCGTTTGCTCCAGCTCCACGTCGCGCTGGAGATGCTGCTCCGTCACGTCAATGTTAAGGGCCCGCGTTTGCTGATCGAGCAGTTTGTTTTCCTTGCGTTTGACCGCGATACGCTGATCGATATCTTCCAGGGATTTTTTGCTGCAAAAAAATGAAAAACAGCAATTTATCACAATGGAATTCCCTGGGGTTGCAATACTCACAGATCTTGCAGGACTTCCTCCTCGTTCTTAATGGCATTGCGGATTTTTCTCTCCAGTGCCACCTGGCTGAAATCCTCCGTTCGCTTCATGCCCTTCATCTTTAGCCAGCTTTGAACCATCTTGGTAATCTTACATTTCTCCACCGTCGCCAGTTGATCGCGTAGGTCGCGCAACTGCAACTTTAACGCCCGATGCTCCCATTCCTGGTAGATGATTTTGCGTCGAAACATTGCGGCATTGACCATTGCATTCAGCTTCTTCGTACCGGCGCGCCGAATGATCGCGTTGATGTCCTCCACATCTGTACGGTGTATTAGAACACACCGGTCGAAATCGCTGGCACGTCCCGACTGCTGTATTTCTATCCAACCGCGTTTCATCACCAGTTGTACGGTACGGTTAGTGGCGGCTTCAAACTAAAGAAGAGAAACAACCAACATTGAGCGAAAATTTCTCAAAAAATCGCTCAAAATGTCTGCTACCTGATCGTTCTGTAGTTGCTCCAGATTTTGCACAAGCGATGCCAGCGCATTGCGCTTGCTGGTGATCTCTCGTTGAAACGCCGCCATTGCTGCCTCCGCATCGGATAACATTAGCTCGCAGCTTTTTAACTATTTTTAAAAACAAAGTATGGATTAGCATTCAACGAAGTATACAACTCCTTTGTTCTCTTAACTTACCCGAAACTCACTCTCGATCTTAATGCGACGCATTTTGATCAATGTCTGCCACAGGCTGCTATCCATACCCGCTGGGCAGTTGGACGGTTGATCGAGAGTGTCGCAGTGCGCCAGGTAGTCCTGACATTCCTTCGGCAGCAATAGGTTTCCGTGCGCAACGGCCGTCTTTTTCGCTACGATGCGCTTCGCCATATCCTGAAACACCGACACGGTGACGATCGAACGCAACTGTGTCTTTGGTCTACGCCTAAGATGAGTAAGAGAGAATAATTTAGCCAATTAACTTGGAATAATGTCGTAAAGCTATCGCAGTTGAAGTACTTGAAAATCTTGTACGCTTGGTCAACGAGTGCCGATTGAGCCGTGTCGGAAAAGTTGATCTTAAACTGCTTATCCAGCAGACGATCCTTCGTTCGCAGCGTGTCGTACGTATTGCGGTAGTCGGTGGCCTTCTCCTGGAACTCGTTGAACACATCCGTCAACTGATCGCTATAGTCACCGGTCTGTTCGATCTGTTGCCGCAATCGTTTTGCGTTGGCTTCGAATATCAATCGTGCGTGATTGAAAAGCGTTGCTCGAAGAATTCGCATCTCTTCCTGCCGTATGGCCGCTTCGATGATGATCTTTTCCAGCGTCAGTCGTGCGACAGACGTGTTGAATCGTTTGATTTGCTCGTCCAGACTAATCGCAAGCTCCTGCAGTTCGTCCTGCAGCATCTTCCGATAGCGCAATCGTTCCTCTTGTAATGCTCTTCTTTGCTCTTCATACTCCTTTACTTCACGTATATCCGTTTCGTTGTAGTGCTGCGGTTCTTTTCCAATTTCCTGTGGACGTAAGCAAATGAATTGGAGAGTTTTGAAAAATGATTTAGTTTCTTAAATATATTCGTCTTTTACCAAACACTGGGGTAGTGGTAAACTCTTCTTTATCTCATCCTCCCAACGGTGCTCCAGTACACCGTCCATCATCGTCACGAGAGCCCGATCCTTGAAGTCATCCGCCAGTAGCTCTCGCTGCCGTCGTTCTCGTTCTTGTCGCTCAAGATCCAGCAGACGTTCTACGCTGGGGCTGATGTACGGTGCCACAGGAATCTCACTGTCTTCCGTGTGTATTATGGTATCGGGTTGCTCATCCGCTTCGTACTTGGGATCTTCTATCTGCGCCACATTAAACGTTACGCTACGTTCTCCCATTAGTTTTGCCAGGAACGCAAGTTCTTCATGGACATAACGTGCCCTGCGGTTCCGTTTCAGAACCAATTCCATCTCCTCGTGTTTCAGCGTTTTGATCTGTTCGAATTTTTCATTGAACATCGTGCGCAGCTTTTCAATTTCCATCTGTAAGTACCGAATACTCACGTAGAAAGATTGCATGTTGCTCGCTGTGTAATAAAAACTTACATCACCACAAATCAGCTCAAAGTACAGCTGCTCGAACGTCACCACCTCTAGCTGATCGTATCTTAGCGCGTAAGGGTCGAAAAAATGGTGCGTAGTTGTGCCGGACAAGGCGTACGATTTTTTCAACGAAGCACGAGACAAATTGTCCAGGACATTTCCATAGTCCGGGTCACGGTTTAGGATCGATTCTAGCTGGTAAGTAGGTGTCGGTTTCCACGGTAATAGGGCATCATGGCTGGCATTTAGCTCCGTCTCACGATAGACACGCACTTTCTCCAGGTGTTGCCGGTATTGATTTGCTGGTAGTGTTGCGTAATTCTCTACGAACGCTCGCTTGAAGATGGATCTAGACGAAACAGTTTTGATTAATTAGTAATGAACTTCATTCTGTTACAACGACTCATACCTTATTTTCCAAGGCTTTTTGTTCATAATCATCCAACAGTTTTCTATGAGGTTTTCGTTGATTTTACTTTGAGACTCTATAAATCGCTGCAAGCGTTTCTTTTCTTCATCTTTTTTCACGTTTGCCTATGGTTGAAGAGCAGCAGATTAGATCTCAGCAATGTGTTAAATAGAGTCACCCCATACTTACCTCTTCAGTCAGTTTTTCGGTTGCCTCCGCATTCAGGTTGAACGCCTGCAGTGGAAAGCGTTCCTCCTCCGGGGCCGTTTCATTATTGTCGACAAGCTGTTTCAACTGTTGCTTAATTTCAGCAAACTCGGCAAATATTGCCGCATGCTCCGGTTCGTATACTCTTCCCTTTTCTTCTCGCCGTTCATTTTCCTTCCTCTCTATCCAAGGCACAACCTCTCCACCGATACGTTCCTCTTGGTTGAAGATATTTTCAGTATCCCTAGAAGATCTAGGGTAGATGAAAGATTTTGAAGGAGCGTAGGGTACGCTACGCTTGCTACTCGCTATAGACTGAAGCAGCTTTAAAACGACTAACATTCCACTGCAGCACATTACTGTTAAAAATCTGTAAAGTAAATGTAACATTAACAGCACTGTAATAACAAGAGCTACGATGCTGCTACTTACTCAAGCTTAGTGTCTAGCGTAACTTGCTTAATACCTCCATTGAATCTTCCATCGAAGTTTAACGAGCAGATTAGCTTTTCCTCGGTACACTCGTACAGCACAATTTTACCATCCGTTGACCAGACGTACAAGAATCGTTCATCTACACACAGCTCAAGATGTAGCGCTGACAGTGGTGGTTTTATACTTTTAACTAGAGCAACACTCATTTGACCCTCCGATCGTGAAATCTCTAACACATCGACTGCATTGGTACGTATTTCGTACGCGTAAAAAAATAATGAGTTAGTAGTGGGCTTGGGAACTACTTGGCAATAGTCGTGGGGTAGCGCTAAAGAAGTTCTACTAACTTCGTCTACGTGGTGCTGCTTCGCGATAAGTTCTAGAGCATTGTAACTAACTCGACCTTCTTCTTCCAACGGCTGCGCAACAAAGATCTCTTTACTGCTGCACCAGAGAAAGAGACCATTCGTTTTTCGAACACATTCGACCACTTGCAAAACATTCATCTGAAGCTCTTGCGTTATTTCCAAAATAGCCATTTGGCCACCGCCGTCCAGTGCAGCGAAGTAGCGACTATCTGCGATGGCAAAAACTATCGACACGATCGAATGCCGAGAGAGATACAATCGATCCGGCGTCCTTAGCTGCTCTTCATCCACAACAACCAACTGAAGAACTCCACCGGCGGTACCTACAACCAAACAGGGCATCTCCGCATGGCTAGCAAAACATTCCAGACGTCCAACATGTATCGAGCTAACAGCCACACCTGTTGCAAGGTTCATTAATTGCACAGTACCTCCCGGTTTGATGACGATCATTTGTTCCGGAGCATTGGGATAGATGCGACAAAAAGCGTATCCTACGTCTAAATCCTTCACGACTTGGAACTCCACATTGCGGACATCCGTATCCAGCACGGTTCTCATGACCAATCCCTCTCTCGTGATACCCAACAACCCTTCGGTGCTGGAATAATACAGTAACTGACTATACGCGGCATCGGACTGGGTCGACCACAGCTGGTTCCAGGCGCCTTTCTGTTTCTTGTAGAAATTAACTTGCCCATCCGGTGCGCTGACAAATAATCCACCTTTACAGTAGAAAATAAAAGGAATATAGTCAGCATCGCTATGGAGAGCTTCGTCGGGAGAAGTAATGGTTTGACTGATTTGTCCCGTAGCCGATATAATCTGGAAATGTCATATCGGAGCATTAGAATTGATTTCAAAATCTGCGAGCAGCCACAACTCACTATCGACACTCTTGCTTGCTGCGTCACCACCGCCAGGTTACCATCGATGAGGAAAGTGACACACAACGGTAGCTCTTCCTTTTCCAGCTCCAACTGGATCGTTCGTTCAATGAGACGACCGATTCGAATGTTTCCATGCACTTCCCACAGCTTTAACAGTGACTTCCGCGGTGCGTACTGACAAACCGCAAACACCGCTGATGGACTGCAGATCAGGCGTTGAGCATCACAGAATAGCGGCGAAGACTTTTTGCACAGCAACTCCTTACTGCGCCAGGCGTACACTTCCAGCGAGTAGTCCGGCACACCGGTAACGGCAACGAGCAGTTCGCTTTCCGAGAAGCAGAGAGCAATGTAGGAACATTCGGTTTGATCTGAAATATAACACACTGCATTGCGTAATGTCCCAACAAATCCGGGGGTGTTAGAATGTACCTCCTTCCAGAACGGACAGCACGGTTTGTGCCGGATATGTAATGAGCAGTATGCGCGGTTTGATACATCGTTCCGCGAAGGCAAGAATCGGAAACAGCTTATGGCCCGCCAGGCAAGCAACTCCATTCCCGGACGCAACGCTATCGGCCAGGTAGAGAGAGTTTGACGCGGTTTTCAAGTTCACGAACAAAATATGTCCACCCATTGCTATGGCAACGGCCGCATTACCAACGACGCACGCCATTTCTACTGTACCGGGCTTCATCCATCTGCAGTTGAAAGTGTTCCGTAAAGGTGGATGTAACCTAAAAAAATCTGTCAATTGCTACTTACTGTGCCTTCGTTCTGATGGTTTGTTCCATTGTTATTCTTGCTGGGTGAAAATAGTTTTCGGATTGCACGGTAACCTGAATGAGGTGTCTATTCGACTGTTCATCACATGCACTGAACTGAATAAGACCGATAAACAAAGTCATCGCATACTGCTGCAGTTGCTAGACAACGTTGAACAACCGCTGTTTACACGCCGTGCAAACGCCGCTGATCAAACCATGATACAAAAATTCACCACGAACGGTTAATGTACACCATAAAAGACTTTATTTTACACATTACATTAACCATAAAATATTAACATGTATGGCCGACGTTTTGTTTCACATTTTCCGTGTTTCCTTACGTTACATCTTAATTAAATGCTTGTGGTCTAGGCAACCGGTTTCCAGTATACAATACCCAAGGTGCGTCCTTGCGTCATAATGTCCTAATTGTCCTCCTTGATCTTACCGAGCAGGGCGTCGCAAGTCTTCTTCGCATCGCCGAGCAACATTGAGGTATTCGGTTTGTAGAAGATCGGATTGTCGACGGCAGCGTACCCGACACCGAGCGAACGCTTCATAACCACCACCTGCGGAATAGACAGGAGATTGTGCGTGTTTAAACTCAACATAAACCGTTCACTTAGTGTATTTCAACCAAAACGTACCTGATCAGCCTTCCAGACGCGCAACACCGGCATTCCAGCAATGATTGAGTTCGGGTCGTCCTCGGCCGCACTGTTCACCGTATCGTTCGCTCCAATCACCAGCACCAGATCCGTCTCATCGAAATCGTCGTTAATTTCCTCCATCTCCAGCACGTCATCGTACGGAACGCCCGCTTCCGCCAGCAGCACATTCAGCTGACCCGGCATACGTCCCGCAACCGGGTGAATACCGAAGCGCACCTTCTTGCCGCGAGCCTTCAGCATGCTTACCATCTCCGCGATCGGGTACTGCGCCTTGGCCACGCACAGACCATATCCAGGCGTGATGATGATGTTCTTCGAGTTGCGAATCATTTCGACCACCCCATCCACGTTCACCTCCGTATGGGTGCCAACGATCTCCGCCGGCTTGCCACCACCCGTCGAGGTAGTACCATACCCGCCGAGGATTACGTTCGGCAGCGAGCGGTTCATCGCCTTGCACATAATGTACGATAGAATCGCACCGGACGATCCGATCAGTGCGCCCACGATTGTCATAAGGTTGTTGTTCAGCATAAAGCCCTCCGCACACAGAGCCCAGCCGGAGTACGAGTTCAGCACCGTGATCACCACCGGCATGTCCGCACCACCGATCGCTGCCGTCAGCGTGACTCCCATAGCCGTCGACATCGCGGCAGTAGCACCGAGCAGACCGAGTCCACCCGCCATCGATGGTTCCAGGTAGAACGCACCCATCGCGGCCAGATTACCCGCCAGTAAACCACCATTTATGAAATGTCGCCCCGGGAGGAGTAGCGGTGCGGAGTTCAGTACACCCTGCAGCTTACCGTACGCCACAAGCGATCCACTGAACGTGACGCCTCCGATGTACGTACCGAGGAACAGGGCAGTCTTGAGCACATTGGCCGCCGGATCGGTAGCCAACGTTGGGAAGTCGTGCATGTACGTAGCCACACACGTCAGTACGGCGGCGGCACCGACTAAACTGTGGAATGCTGCCACCAGCTGAGGTAAGTCCGTGATCTGGATGCGCTTCGCAATGATCGAACCGATCAGTCCACCCAAACCAGCAACGCCACCCATCTGCATCAGCACTTCCGTACTCGGTGCCATATGGCCGAGCGTTGCTGCAATACCTCCCGTAACGCCCATTATACCGAGCGCATTGCCAAGGCGGGAAGTTTTCTGCGACGAAAGCCCCACCAGTGCTCCGATACAGCACAGACTCGACGCCAGATACGCCATCTGATGGATTTCGGGCAGATTCTGTAACGCACCGACACCGTATCCACCCAGGAACAGCGCAGCTGGAATGCCGTACAGGTAGTTGTGCTCCGGTGGGTCCGTCGGACGCTTGAACATGTCCAGCATCCGTTGGGTCACCAGAAAGCCGCCGAAGATATTGATGAACGAGATGAGCGCGGCACTGGCCGCTAACGTTTCGATCGTGTTCGAAGGCATCACACCACCGCCCATCAACAGTAACCCTCCGACGGCCGTAATGCCCGAGATGGCGTTCGTGACGGACATGAGTGGGGAATGGAGGGCGGGCGTTACACCCCACACCGTGTGGTAGCCGACGATGCCGGACATTGCGAATGTCGTCATCATCGTAGTGAACGCGGCGTTCGGCGAGATGGCACCGAGTCCAAGCAGCGTTCCGAGCCCACCGGTGTACATCAGACTGCTGCGCAGCGTATCCTTGAACGGATCTGGCGGTGGCGCCTCGGCTTTGATAGCGGCACCGGTTGCAGGACCACCAGCCGCTACCGCTGGCGGTGGTTTGGCCGATACGGAGATCACTGGTGGAGGCCACATTAGATTGCCGCCTTGCAGGACAATGCTACCGCGCACCACTTCGTCCTCGAGATTGATGTGGAAGTGATCCTTCTCGCCCATAGAGAGCAGGAACTTGGAGATATTGTTCGCATACAGCGTGGAGCTCTGGGTGGGCAATCGACTCGGGAAGTCGGTGAGCCCGACGTGTACCACATCGTGCACTACCTTGATTTCGCCCGGCACGGTAGTCTGCACGTTTCCGCCCGCCTCGGCCGCAAGATCTACGATCACACTGCCTGGTTTCATCGATTTTACCATTTCCTCCGTGATGAGCCTACGAGGAGAAACAGAAACGGTTGTATCACAATCTTTGCGTTCAACCTTGCACACAACTTTCGGCTATACCTTGAATGCCAGGCTAAGCTAGCATGCAAATTTTACTTACAGCGGTGCCTTCTTGCCCGGGATGAGCGCGGTCGTGATGATCACGTCCACCTCCTTGCACTGTTTCGCAAACAGCGACATTTCTGCCTCGATGAACTCCTTGCTCATCTCCTTACTGTAGCCACCGGCCGTTGAACCGTCCTCGCTGATGTTGATCGTCAAGAATTCGGCTCCCATACTCTCCACCTGCTCCTTCACCACCGGGCGCGTATCGAACGCACGCACGATCGCACCCATACCTCGGGCCTGTCCGATCGCGGCCAGACCCGCCACACCGCCTCCAATGACCAGAATCTTGGCCGGTGGCACCTTACCGGCGGCCGTAATCTGACCGGTGAAGAAGCGCGGGAAGTGATTGGCGGCCTCGATAACCGCCCGATAGCCGGAGATATTCGCCATCGAGGATAGTGCATCGAACACTTGGGCACGCGAAATGCGCGGAATGGAGTCCATCGCTGTAACGATAAAAACACTGCATCCAGATGTCCTTCTCTAATGCTCTATTATCCTTACCGAAAGCGTTAATCTTCCTCTGGGCGAGCTTGTCGATCAGATCTTTGTTCTGGGCAGGATACAGGAACGAGATCAGCGTCGATGATTCTCTCAGCTGAGGAATTTCGACCTCCACCGGTTGCCGTACTTTCAGTACAATGTCTGTGCATGATAGTGGGTTCGTTTTGATATTAAATTCGTTAAGAAATTCGTCATTCACGTTAGCTTACCAGTCTCGAAAGCTCGACGATTATCGACGATGCTGGCTCCGGCGGCTTCGTAGTCTGCATCACGGAATTTGGCATCCAAGCCAGCTCCGCTTTCGATCTGCACCTTAAATCCCTTCTTGATGAGAGTTCCAGCGACGACCGGAGTGACAGAAACTCTGAAATTTGGGAAAGCGTACGATCAAAGTTATAATAATGATTTGTATAGGTGTTAGAATGTCCTTTGGTTTTTTTTTGTGCATTGTGAAAATGTTTTTCCTATAAATACAATCACAGTTCATTAAACGGCTTTAAAAGTGATTGGCACCGACTACATATGGTTGTTTATGCTTTATATTCCTAGAAAAGAAAGATATACGCTTGAATCTTAAATTTTGTAGCCAAAAATTATGTATTACTGATGATGTGGCAAGACATTTTTACAATTGCATTTAACGATGATTGAAATTCAGCTGTGAATATAATCCGATTCAATTAATATAATATAAATATAACATAAAATATTATAATTAATAAATAAAATAAATAATATAACATAAACAATTTATAAAGAAAAAATATTATTCAAAATTCTTAAAATAAAAAAAAAAGTTTCCAAATTTTAAAAAGTCATTAAACAATATTTATAAAGTTTATTAGCTCTCAACTACTTTTACATTTGGACGTAAACTCGTTTGGCCAACTTTAAATACGATTTCAACTTTTTTGGAAATGGTTTGTTTTTTTTTTGTAGAAAAAAATTACTTCAAATACATCACGTGAAAACAATAATACCAAACTATATCAACCGTAATGCCAAACAAACATTACAATAACACTAAACTGTTGAACGTTGCGATTGTAAAAACATTTTGCACAACTGATCGGGATCAAAATCAGCTGATAAAGCTCATCCAACTCGTGGCGTCACGATTGAACACAATTCTAATAGGAATGCACTTGAAAATAATGATATCGGAGCACAAACAACGCGAGAAACACACCACGTTTTGATTATATGAATAGTAAATAATTAAGAGTTTGATGCAACTGAATGGGTTTAAAATATAGCCTAATCTTTATGTCTTAAACCAAGCGTAGTAAAAATTGTAATAACATTTTTAAATATTCAAAAATATGTTTAAAAAAGAGCAAAGCTTACCGTCGCTCGTTCGTCCATCGTTCCTTCGGTACACCGATTACCAGATTCTGGTAGGGCACACCCTTCACAGCCGCTGCCGGTTTGCCATCCTTCTGCAGTAGTTTCACGCTACCTGTAACGCATAATTTTAAATCATAATCATACATTAGGAGCTGCTGATTCAACTGCCCAACTAGAGCAAAGACAAAACGCACCCGAAAACAACCGCAGTGGATGCAACGGTTTCGTCACTTGCAGGAGTGCATCTCCCCGCTGACAGCACAGGCGCAGCACACCGCGCGTCATAGTGTGCGTTGTCGTGTAGTCGTCGTCGTCGTCGTCGTCGTCGTCGTCGTAGTTATCGTCGCCGGTTGCCTTGCGCTGCTCCTGTCGCCGTCACCGTGCCCGTTACCTTGGTGATTTCCAACCGCCTTGTTTGTCCTCCACCAGATGTTTGGCAGCCGCGGATGCTCGCTTTCGCCGGTTATCAATCTGACACGGAAAACAACGTGGCAAATATGATAATGCAGTTGCAATTCATGTGTCTTCTCTACGCTTTCTTTAGAAGCTGTAGGAAACGGCAGCACGGAGCGTTCACTTACACGTTACTAAATTGGCGTTAGTAAGTAGAAATAACGCGCGCACAAACACGCTCACAAAAAGACAACTATAAAAATAAACAAACTGCCCAAGTGAAGAAAACAAAAACGATTTACGGGAATAAATTCGCAATCAGCGTGATTCGCGTGCAGCCTACACAAAATTCACGGTGCACACAAACACACACACACAGGCGCGCGCGCACACACACACAGTCACAGACGAAAAAGAAACCGGCCCGCACGCACCGATGCCGGCAACACACGGACGAAAGGAAAGAAGAAAATCAACAACAAAGATAAGCACTCCTCTCGTTCGGCGCAAACGCACGTTCGGGAGGAGACACGCGCGTTTGCGAGGTGTTGTACGACAGCTCGCGAGGGACAGCGACGGCGGACTGGCCACCGAGTGTTTCAGGCCGGTTAGCGATGCCTACGGTTACGGGGCGGATGGCCATCACACCACCACATCGAACACACACGATATGCGGACGCGCGAGAGCTGCTCCGGGAACTAATGCTTTCGCGAAGGCACCGGGACTGTCGGAGAGACTGTGGCCCGAACATGAAGGCGTACGGAGATTACTCTCCGTAAAATCCTCCGGCCGGAAGGGTGGTGAGTGCATCCCAGGGCGGATGCGCTGGGAGCAGTACAACGATGAGCATTGTGTGTGCGTTTTCGCGAGATCACATTGTCGCTCTCGTTCTTTCACTAGCTCACTTCGATCCGGTGTTAATAACTCTAACCCGGCATGTTGATTAAGCTGATCGGCGGGCAAATAAGCCCAACAATACTCTCACAACAGCAACCGCGCCGGCTTGTGCAGGAATATTGCTCCCGGTTGATACGCTTTTTTGTTTTGCACGTTTAAATTACTTTTTTTGCTAAACTATGTCATCAAGCCATTCTGTTAGCAGGGGCCAACAACTTCTCTGAACCTTTCGTTACATTTTATAAACAATTAAAAGCACATTAATTTATGTTAAACGTCACATGCATGTAATATGTTACACGTAGTTCTAAATGAAGAAATGATTTTTTTATATTAACTTCAGATTAAACATGTATATAATATATTTTATGTATACTATTGTACCGTTGGCTCAAATAATCTGCAAAAAAAA